>PVIW01017186.1:0-14708 GCA_004026585.1 Noctilio leporinus
AACTTGTACCCTTTGCAACAACATGGATGGAACTGGAGAGTATTATGCTTAGTGAAATAAGCCAGTCAGTGAAGGACAAATATCATATGATCTCACCTCTTACGGGACAATAACGAACAAAACTAACAACAACCAAAACAGAACCAAGTATATGAATACAAGGAATAGGCCTTCAGTGGTCAGGGGAACGGGGTAGGGGGGAGGGAGAGGTAGAGGCAAAGATGGGGAGCAGCTTAGACAGGAACCTAGTATGGAGGAACCATGGACATGGACAACAGGTGGGATTGACTTTGGGGGGAATGGGTGGGTGGGTGGGGGGACAGAGGGGAGCAAAAAAGGGATGGATGTAACACAACAACAATAAAATTTTAAAAAAATAATAATAATAATAGCTGTTCCCCAAAATGAAATAGTTAGATGGAGGAATCTAACAAATCATGTGCAGTACTTGCAAGCTGAAAGCTAAAAACAGTAATGAAAAAGATTAAATAAATAAAGAAATATACTATGTTTGTGGATTGAAAGTAAAGTTACCAATTCTCACCAAATTAATAAACAAAGTTAATGAAATTTCTGTCAAAATTTCAACAAGGCCTTGGCTGATGTGGCTCAGTGGATTAAGTGCTGGCCTGTGAACCAAAGGATCAGTGGTTGGATTCCAGCCACAGTACATGCCTGGGTTGCAGGCCAGGTCCCCAGTTGAGGGCATGTGAGATGAAACCACACATTGATGTTTCTCTCCCTCTCTTTCTCCCTGCCCCTCCCTCTCTCTAAAAACAACTAAATAAAATCATTTTTTAAATTATGCTAAGAATTTTTGTAGATATAAATAAACATATTCAAAAGTTTATATGAAGTTCAAAGGAACTAGAATGACTAAAGCAGTTTTTAAAAAGAAGAAAAAAGTGGGAAGAATTACATATGATACACTTTATTACTTTAGGCTATGTTGTGTTTTCAAAAAGATAGACCCATAGATCAATGGAACACGATAAAAAGCGCCCCCCCCCCAAAAAAAAAGCTCATAAAATACAGTCAACAAAGTTTTTATAAATTGAAAAGCATTTCAATGGATGAAGGATGATTTTTGCAACAAATGCTGCTGGAGCAACTGGGCATCCATAGGCAAAAAAAAAAAAAAAAAAAAAGTGAATCTCATCTTAAACCTCACACCTTATACAAAATTAACTCAAAATCAATTGTAGATTGAATTGTAAAACTATTAATATTTTTAGGATGTAATATTAAAAAATATCAGCTCTTATATGAAAAATTCACAGATATGAAACCAAAAGCAGGATCCATTTTTTTAATTATTATTTTTTTTAATTTTATTGTTGTTGTATTATATCCATCCCCTTTTTGCTCCCCTCTGTCCCCCTCCCCACCCACCCATTCCCCTCAAAGTCAATCCCACCTGTTATCCATGAGGATCCATTTTTTAAATCAGTAAACTGGGCTTCATCAAAATTAAATACTTTTGCTCTGTGAAATAACCTGTTAAGAGGATGAAAAGACAAGCCACAGACTTTAAGAAAATATTTGCAAACCACACTCTGACAAAGGTCTCATATCTAGAATTTATAAGAACTCTCAAAATTCAACAGTAACAAAAACAAACATTCCAATTTTTAAAAGTGAGAAAAAAAACAAGATATTTCAGCAAATATATATAGTGAGAAATAAAGCACATGAAAAAATATTCAACATCACCAACCACTAAGGAAATGTAAATTAATATCATAATAAAATATATTGCATATCAATGAGGACAGCTAAAATTAAAAATAACAACCCAAAGGCCACTGGTTTGATTCCCAGGCAGGGCAACATAACCAGGTTGCAAGCCAGGTCACCAGCCAGGTTCATAGCTGGAGGCAGGTGAAAAGCAACCATACGTTGATGTTTCTCTCCTTCTCTGCTTCTCTCCCTTCCCTTCTCTCTGAAAAATAATAACATCAAAAAAATAATAACAATCCAAAATGGTAGCAAGGTTGCAGAGAAACTATCTCACACATTGCTAGTGGAAATATAAAATGGTACAACCACCCTGAAAAATAATTGGGCGGGTTTTTATATATACCTACATTTATGTATATACATACACACATATACACACACACACATAGTCTTATCACATAACCTATCAATTGTACTCCCAGGCAATTACCCCAATAAAATGAAAACTATGTCCACATAAGAACCTATTGATTGTTAATAGCAGCTTTATTTGTAATAGGCAAAAACTGTAAACAACTTAAATGTTCTTCCACTGGTGAATAGTTAAACAAACTATACCATGCAATGTAACTCAGAAAAAACAAATAAGAAACTATTAGTACACAAACAACTCAGATGGATCTCAAGGGCATTGTGAGAAAAAAAGCCAATCCAAAATCATATTATATGATTCCATATATATAACATTCTTAAAATAACAAAATTATAAAAATGGAGAACAAATGAATGGTTGATAGCAGTTAGGAATGGTAAGTCAGAAAGAAATAGAGATAATTGTAAAAGCTCAGCATGCACTTTTTTTTTATATATTTGTGCTGATGAACAAATTCTCTTCCTGAATGACCTGGTGGTTACATAAATCTGAGCCTATGATAAAAGGACATAGCAATACACATACACACACACACACACACACACACACACACACACACACGGCGTTACAATGTTAATTTCCTGATCTTAAGTAAGATGTAACCATATAGGAAATTCAAGAGTACAAAGAACTTCACTGTGTTATCTTTGCAACCTTAGCATTATTTAAAAATAAAATGTTTAGAAAAATAACACACAATGGCAAAAATGGCTTGAAAATGAGAGATGGGCAAAAATATGATAAGTAGACTATAACACAAAAGAAACAGAGTCAATCAATATGAAAATCAGATAAGGTGGAATTAGAGGGCAAAAATTTTAATTGAGACAATTAATGTTAATAGTACCAATAACAAAAGAGATGATCTATAAAAATATGTTATAGTCATAAACTTTTTTAAACAACCAAGAGTAAAATAAGTAAAATTAAATTTAAAATTTTATGGAAATACTTGTAAACCCTTTAAATAGCAGCTGAATCATAGCAGAAGTTTTGATATATTTTCCTCAATTCAGGCATAGAAAGTTTTAATAACATAACCAGGAAACTTGATTTTATGAATATATAAAAAGTTGTCTGTTATAACAGCTCTACAAAGAATGTTTTCTTGTCTTGATAAAATATTTATAAAACTAAATCATGAAATTGGTCACAAAACAATCTCAGTAAACTTCCCAAAGAGGAGTTACACAATTGTGCTTATAATTATTATTTAATAGAATTAAATACACCCAAAAGATTACTAAAACATCCATTTGAAAATTGAAAAACTGTCTATCTCCTGAATCAAAGAGAAAGTTATATACAGGTTTACTTATAATTCAATAAAAAAGAGGCTCTTCATATCAATATCTATATTCCACAACTAAAGCTGTATTCAAGGTTAATGTTTAGCTTTGAATATTTTTATACTTTTAAAAGACCAACTCTAATTAAAGCAAAAGCAAAAAATTCTGTATCTGTACAAAAATGTGTGGAAGGGAAGAGAGAAAGATCTGACAATTAATTACCTCTGTAGAGGCAGCTGAGATTGAAACTGAAAGTTGAGGAAGACTTTAGAGCCTAGTATCTATCCCTTGGGACCCAGCACCAGAGGCACAATTGTCTTCCCACCCCTGGACCAGCACTGCCCAGAGTTCATGCAGAGGCCAAGAGAGGCCATGGATGTGGGAACAAAATCTGGTTCCTTTTAACCTTAAAAGAAAATCCAGCTGTGTTTCTTCAGGTCCCTAATAAGTGAGAATGTCCATAAGGCCTCCACTGATGCAGTCAATATATTACTTAAAAGTTGGCTGTCAATCAAAGGTTTCACATCAAACCATGCTCAGTGAATGCACATATCCCACAAAGAGTTTATTGAATGTTTTGGGAGACCACAGTCAACCTAGCAAGCAGAATGGCTGCAGAGCAGAGATCAAGCCACCCTGTAAGGTAAATGGGAATGTGGAATGTGCTGCTAGAGGCTAGGGGCTGGTTCCCAGAGCATGGACCACCAGGGCAATCAGAATTAGCTACCTCTGGGTAATCAGAACCAGATGGCACATGGGACAAGAAAATAAGACAGCACCTGTAAGAGGATGTCTTTTTTAAAGCCTGAACCCTGTACTGATGTGGTGGTAATTATTCTCCCCATACATGTGTGTATGCATTGTACGTATATCCATATAATTCTTTTGACTCATTGTTCACTTAATAGCTAATTTTGACCATCCTTCCTCCGGTATAGCTATTGACTTAGCTTATCCTGCCTCAACTGTCAGAAGAGTTAGGAGTTCACCACAAGGCCCAGTTGTTTAGTTGATGTTTCCTGCATGGCGGCGGAGTCCAGAGTCAGCCAAGGGTCCCTGTGCCCCTGTCTGCTGGGGCTCACAGCCTGCTATCACACCTTCCTTTCCCTCCACCCACAGAATGAGCAATGAGAAGCTCCACTGGGGTTAGTTTCCACAGTCTTCCCCTCTAAGTCTACCTTCTGCTTGACCACACTACTCCTAGCCCTGTGCTCTAAGCTAGGTGGTTTAGGCTCTCTCTGGGAAAGCCAGTTTTTTCCCTCTCAGTAATGAATCCTAGACTTAACTGGTTCAAATGCCACGAGCCTCCTAGCATCCAAAATTTCATGTCTCAGGACAATTTACACTACCATTTTCAGTCCTCTTGCAGGCTTTTTTCAATTTCTTCATTTCAAAGATAAATACATGGACCCAACTTATCACTGTAAAACCGTAAAGTATGTATTCTTAAAGTATTATGCTTAGTGAAATAAGCCAGTCAGTGAAGGACAAATATATGATCTCACCCATTACGGGACAATAATGAGCAAAACTAACAACAAGCAAAACAGAACCAAATATATGAATACAATGAATAGGCCTTCAGTGGTCAGGGGGAAAGGGGTTGGGAGGAGGGTGGAGGCAGAGGCAAGAAAGGGGAGCAGCTTAGACAAGAACCTAGTATAAAGGAACCATGGACATGGACAACAGATGGGATTGACTTTGGGAGGAATGGGTGGGTGGGTAGGGAGACAGAGGGGAGCAAAAAGGAGATGGATGTAATACAACAACAATAAAATTTAAAAAAAAAAAAAAAGGAAAAAAAAAATGGGCAAAGGACCTGAACAGATAACTCACTGAGGAAGATATATACAAAGGGCCCAGAGGCGAGAAAAAATAAAAATTAAAATTAAAAAATAAAGTATCATAGACAGAAAGAAGTGCTTGTTCAAAGACCCATAAAAGATCATGCTGTAACCAAATGTTTTAAAAACTTGGGTAACATAAAGAGCAGAGGTTAGCAATGGGAACTCCCATTCAATAAGCACATACAGAGCACCTTCTGGGCACCAGGCTTCTGCCAAGTGGTAGGGACGAAGTGAAAAGGATAGCAAGATGCTAGAAGGTGAGGGATTTTGTGTGGCCCAGATGCTATTTCTTCTGTGGCATTAAGGCCTTGTGAAAAACTGCATTTCAGTGGCTTAGTCAAATGACCATCAGTGTCCCTGGCCAGAGGTTGCAGCACCACTTGGAGCAAGTGCTATTGTTACTGCACAGGGAGCTGGCCCTGAGTGTAGGTCTGCCTAGGGTCAGTGGTAGTGTGTGAATTCTTGACTTTGTGTAGGAAAGATTTCACAACAAGATTCCAGGTGACTCTGATGATAGATTTATTAAAACTGAGAACAACAAAACAAGGAAGGGCATAGCATAGCTGAAACAACAGGAGAGCCTAGGCTGGGCTGCCTTAGCTCACTGGGAAGTCAAAGGAAACGGGGCTTTAGGAACAGGTTCAGTGGATCTGCCTGGGACAAGCTGTCAGATGCCTATTGCCTTAGAGACATCCACCTATGAAGAAAGAAGAGAGCAAAAAAGAAGGAAAAGGAAATGGTGCTAGCTGCTCTGTGGGGGACCCCCAACCTGCAAAGATCCCTTAGTGCCATGGATGAAATGAATGCATCCCAGGAAGCTTGTGCTAGGGCAGAGAAGGCCAGCAAGTGTCTGATAGAGAAGAGTCTCAATTGCCCTCCTCCAAAAGTTTTTATTGAAAATACAAGGTTTGGGATGCATATACATACCATAACTCATTACTGCAGAAGAATATTCAAAAGAAAGGAAGTTGTTAAGTTTAAATAACAGTAGAAGGAACATGACAATCTGCTTCAGGTTATGGTCTATTAGATAAGGTGACACAAAGAAATCCAGGTAGCTCATACAATTTTTGGGAGGGTGAGATTAAATGTGGGTGAAGGTTTAACATCTGCTGCAGGTAGGATAATTAAGTCTAGGAAGTTTAGGTCACAGGCATAGGCCACAGAGGACCTGTGTGTGGAGTGTTCTCAAGGCCAGATTCCCACTGGGGCTCCCTGGCTACATAATCAAAGCTTGTGTACACCCAGCTTTCCTGGCTTTCTGGTCAGATCTTCCAGGCTTGGCCTAGCCTGGCCTATGCATGCCTCCATGCCCTGACACCTTCCCAGGGGGACCTGGATGCCGCTCCCCAGAGGAAGAATGTGCACAGGTCCTTTGTTTGAAGCTTTTATCTCCTTCTTGAAGGTGAGAATCTTAGGTGAGGTTTCAAAGGATGGTTTCAGTAGAGTATTCATCAGTTTTCCAGGTGTGTCCTTTCAGGGTCATGGTCTCCTCTGATCTACCTCCTCTGAATGACAGAACAGGGAATCTTTAGTCATTGCGGTTGGTCCCAGCATCATCTACATGGTTTTGCTACTTTCTTGGCCTGAATCTGAAATGCAACTGAAGCCTAGATGTTATCTTCATGGAGGAAAGGCAAGGTGATAAAAGGTTACTCTGGGGGTGAGGTCCTTGTTTTCCCACTTTTGTCCTGCCCTGCCCTGCATCTTTGGCCTGGTGACCATCTGCGCCTGGCTGTAAAAGGCTCAGCCATTGCGTTCAGCTCTCTCTCAGTTTTCCTATTCCACTTGCCCAGGAATTTTCCTAGCTTCTCATTATCCTGTCTCTCCATCCTGGTTCAGCTTCATAGAGCAGGAGAAGCAGCCATAGAGGTGATGCCCTTTGCCCAGAAGAAAAAGCTCAGGCAATGTGAAATTATAATAAAACTTATTTTTAAAATAAGTTTTAAAAAACTTGTATCAGATCAGAAATACAAACAGTGAGCGCTTAAGAGCATAGAAGTGCATTAAATAAGAAAGTGCTACACTTGACACTTTTTTAGATGGGTAAGAGGGTAAGAGTTATGGTCGTTGTGCATTTAGTGCCTACGAAGGGTTATAAATAGCCAGGCAGAATGGATATTTCCGTCTGCTATTTTACACACACACACATACACATACATGTTAACAGTGTCTTGATTTTTCAACTGGTTCCAAAGTTTAGACAAATGAGTTACTTGGCTGGGGACAGGAAGTATGACAAGTTTTCACCATCAATGACTTATACCAGAAGAGTTAAAAGCATGAATGTGTGAAGCCACTTTAGGACACAAACCAGCCTTGCGTCTGGGAGAACAGCACATGAGGATTCCTGTGGAGGAAACTAACTTCACTAATTAAACAGAGCATCTGGAGCCAGAGTTGTGAATATGCACTCTTCCTGATGTGTCCAGACAGCTCCTTCCATAGGCAGGGCCCAGCATAGAGAGAAGAGACTCTAGAAATTCAGGAGATTTTGCTTCTCATCTAGGCTCATCTCTGCTATCTGAGGATGGGAGTCAGATCTGGAGGGACATGTCCCACTTTACAGTCAGTCTTAGAAGATGCATTCTCCAAAGAGTATCTGAGGATGGTCAGGGTTCTCTAAACCCTTGGTAAGGAAAGACAATAGGCAAATTTGGAGGCAGGTCTTGGTGGCTGCTATGGCAAGTACCCTTGCTTCCTCTTCTAATCACTGTCACTTGTGCCTTCTGTAGTTGACTCTGGATGGCCTGAGACCCACAGATTCAGAGTCCTCAGCTGCTGTGCCCTTCCTGGCATGGCCTGCCCTTTTGCATTTGCACAGGAGTCAGCAGGAAGATTGGGTCAGGAACTCATTTTTGTTTCAATCTAAACCACAGACTAAGGCCCCCATCCATAGGCTCTCCTTTTCCAGTGAAAAGGTCGATCTGGGAGACATTTCAGGATTCCACATGCCTGATGTCTTCTATCTCCACATGATTCATTCTTGCTCTGAAATTGATCAAAGGAAATCTGGTTGTAAACGATGCTACCACATGAATAGGACCAGAAAAAACAATAGAGAAGAGATGTTCTCAGTCTCAGGTGCTGCTATACCAATCTTGGAGGACATTTGCATTTATTGCATTTATCTATTTATTTTTCACCCAACAACTATTTACTGAGCACATTGGGCATGGAGGGCTAGTGAATGGATAGAAGTTAATAAATTTAATAAATGCATATTGAACACCTATTATGTGCCAGGCTCTGTGCTGCATACGGGCCGGGAGGGAAGCAAGCTTGCTTCCCTCACAGAGCCTAATGGAAGACAACCAATGGATAAATGAATAAATACAGAACTAAGCAAGATAATATACAAGAGGGAAGTAATGGGGTAATGAGAAGACATGACCTGGGAGGAACTACTCTGGAAAGGATATTTCCACTAAAATCTGAAGGTTAAGAAGGAACCAGGATACATTTCAAGTGTGTGTGGGAAGCTCAGAGTTGGGAAAGGCCACTGTGAGTTCACAGCACTTAAGGGAGACTAGCAGGAGTAATGGACAAAAGAAAGTGGTGCTTATTATGAAGATAGAAAGTAGGGGAGTTACAGATGTATGGAATCTACTGTAAGTATGTTGAGCAGTGTCCTAGAGCTTTAAACATCAAGAAGTGGGATCAGATTCATGTTAGCAAGGCTGTTCTGCTGTTCTGCAGGAATAACTAAAAGAAGGAAAGCAGAGGGAGCAGAATGGAGGCTGTTGTGGAGAAGGGGAGAGAAGGTGGAGCTTTTACACAGAGGGTGGCAGTTAAAGTGGAGACAAGTAGAGGAGTATGAGGTTTATTTGGATCTTCTTTGGATTCTCTGTGAAAAGAGAGCAAAAGAAAAGAATTGAGTCAAAATCTCAGTTCTTCACATTGAACAAATAAAGAATGGTAGTGGCCGTTTCTGAGATGAGAATCCCAGAGGAAGACTTGGACTGGGTTTGGAAGGAGGGATGCCAGTCCTTGCTCTGCAGGGCTAGAAGGTAAGTCATGCTGACAGGTGTCTTCCTAGGTGAGCATGGATTGGGGGTTGGACTCTACTACAGAGGGACTGTGGCTCACTGGTACACACAGCTTAAACTTCCTAACTCCTATTCCCACTGAAGACAGAGTAATGTTTTCTGTAGCCATTTATCAATAAAGCAGTGACAGAATATCAAATGGGGTTCTGAGATCCTGTTGCTCAGATATTCATCCTGGACTTATAAGTATAGCCAAAGAAAAACTGGAAGAGCATCGTCTGGTCTCCTTGACATAGTATTTATTTTCCCTTAGTTTTCAGCCACAGGGAAAGGATGAAAACACGAAACTCTAATTCGATAGCAGACTTAGCAGCAGCAGAGTGATTTATGATACTAAGGGGCATTGGAAATAAAAGTACTGTTTTCCAGGACAGGATTCAGAGGTAGTGGTGTTTTCAAGATCCCTTAGTCAGTGTATGAACCCATCTGAGGGTCAGAAGGGTTTATAGTGAATAAACTACCATATTTTACACAAAGCAGTGTTTCCAAGGAAATCTCAAGAAAATTGCAAAATCTATGTACATCTTTAGTAAGTATGGGGCTTTATTTTTGAGGCAAGAGAAAAATAATAAGCATTATCAATGTCACTAATACAGTATTCCTACACTCATTTGACCTCCAAAGACAGTTTGACTTGAGTCATCACCAAACTAAATAAATAAATAAATAAATAAACAAACAAATAAATCCTGGCTATAGAGAAGCCTTATCCCTCGGACTCCTTCACACACAAGCTGCTGGGACCCTCCACCTACTGCTCTCCAATGTGAACACTGGGACATGCATATAGAATTTCCTCCAAAAAAATTGCAAAATTAGTATCCATCCTGGTCAAGTAATGAGATAATTTGTGCTTGAAATTTAACAATTTTAAATTCTACAAAGATGATTTTAATAAAATTGCAAGTATTTGCATTTCAAAAAAATTTATTGTGTGTTATCACTTGGACAACAGAACTCCTTATGCTCCAGGGGGTAAGGGTATACCTTTATTTGCTCAGTTTTAACTGTACCCCAACTTTAGTGGACCTCATGCAGCTTTAGGTTTTAAGGTTAATAAAGTTATTATGCTATGGAATGAAAAAGCTACTGCTATGTTATAAAAACTGAAAGAGATTTGACAAGACAAGAACTTCCTACTACAGGGAATAAATGATGCATTAGCTAGCAACAAATAGAGCAAGTAAGGTAATCCATTCAATTGCCAAAACCTAACTCCACTTATGATGTAATTTGGAATTCTAGTTCTACTGAGTTTCATGCTATTTATGGTTTTATGCCTGCCAATGCAATAATTTCAACTTGAAATGTGATCCTGTACTTCACTTTGGAACCAGTACTCTAAATACAGGTTATTTAGTCCTCATGGCCATATATTAATGCTAGCTGAATTTAGAAATCTGACATGCAAATGCAATTATAGATGATAAAAAAATACACTTATTTCTAAACTAGTGTCCTGTGATCCTATATATTTTGCTTGATGTCCAGATGGGGAGCAGATTTTAACTACCACACATGTTCCCAGGTTGCACGTTAATAATTGGTACAAGTGTTGCACCAATGCCAGTTCCATCTCAGCAACCATTTTTGGATGGACTATTTCCAGAAAAAACAATAACTTGCCAAGCAGTGCCAAGTGAAGTACCTAATGAGGAGCTTAAATTTGCAATGGTTAATGGACTCTCCTGGGCTGTAAGAAATAAACCAATAACTAATTTCAAGCTGCCTGAGAAGAAACCACCCCAGCAACTAAGATAGCAAAAAACATTTGGTTGGAGAAAATTTAAAAGATTCTACCCTCTTCCAAGGAATGGAATATTTGCAATTGATTGCTTTAAAAATCCAGTAAATCAGTTGAAACATATATTCTGTGTTAAATTTTGTTCTGGAGAACACACATCACATATCCGCACTTACTTCTCATCTGTAACTTGCTACTTATCCAGGCTTTGGCATATATGTGAAATTAGCTAATAATGTACATTGAATTAACTTTCCCTACTGTTAAATTCATGTTATGAAAAAGAGGTGCGAGGTTGATAACTAAGCTCAACAGATTGAATATCAAATTATTCTTATTCAGTATTATTGTCCACATAAATGAATAATGGCATTTTAAATTAAAAACAAATAAATGTAATCTAGTAGATTGGTTAGAAGAAGTCAGTGTAAAACAAGAAAAGTGAATAAAAGTTTGTTTCTATGACTTTAAAATGAGTATTAATTTCTTTCTCTTCAACTTGTACCAACTCAAAAGTTGTTCAGTAGAAACTCAATAGAGTAATTTTGTGCAAAAGTTCCTTCAGGAGTCTAAAATTTCCATTATTTTATTTTTAAGCCAAGACTCAAGTTGTTCTCCTTCCATTGAGGAACCCCAGAAATAGTGTGAATATGTGCTTGGGTATCATTTACCTTTACAAAATTGAAGACCTTTTTGGTGGCCTGGGGTGGCTAGGGATGGAACTGGACACAGATTCTTGCATGCCAAGCCTCTCATTTATTTCTGCATATGTATTTTGTGTGTCCCATGAGGCTAAAGACATAGTCAAATATAATAAAACATCTCATTTTGGAGTCTTTCAGGAAGGAGATTAATAATACACATAAAGTTTCTAGCAGGTAAGAGGATTTTAGAAAAAATAATGTAAAGTAGTAGGACGTAGAGAAGAGAATACAATATGGCAAGAAACAATCATGGGGATATAAAGTACAGCAGAAGAAATGTAGTCAAAAATATTGTAATAACTATGTATGGTGCCAGCTGGAAATATTAGGGGGAACACTTTGTAAAGTATATGATTGTCTAATCACTATACTGTATATCCAAAACTAGCACAAGGTAATATTACATCTGCCTAGAAGATCCATGTGAACTGCCAACAGTTTCCTCCGCAAGTGGCATCACCAATCAGAAGCTTGATGAAGCCATCTCTCTCCAGTTTTTCAAAACAGTTTCTCAGGGTGCCTTTTTTTAATTAAAAATAAATAAATATATCAAAATGTAAAAATATGTTTATATATAAAATAAAGGAACCAAGAAAAACTACTTTGAGAAACCAGAGAGAGGTGGTTCCATCAAGCTCCTGACTGGTGACACAACCTGTAGACAGAACTGTTAGCAGTTCACTGGGACTTCTGGACAGAAGCAGGTGACTGTGAAGCATCCAGAGGAAGTAGAGAATGGCTGAAGTGGGCAGGGCACCGTTAGCCCTGAGAGCAGTTTTTCTGTTCCAGTTTTTATCTTGAACACAATTTTGAGTCGTTTGCAGTGCTATAGGACACAGGTTTCTCTTTAAACTTTATGCAGATGAGTCTAAGTACAGGCACAATCAGTGGCCTACTTGTTCTGGAGAACCACACTCACCCCTGCGGCAACAGGATACTACCTTCAAACTTCATATTGCAGCAACCAGACCAGGGGCACTCCTGCTGCTGTACTCTTTAGTGCTGCGTTGATGGTGACCTGGACAAGAAGAACAGGCAAGCTGAAGTCCCAGGACACCTCAGGCTGAGTCATTGAAAAGTAAATGGTACATAGAGCAACAGCTCAAGGGATGTAACTCTCTTCCAAGGAGAAAAGGTGATTCCATGGAGGAAATAAAGGCAACATTTCTTGCCATTCCCCAAGGAGAAAAACAGATAAAACGATTTTCTTCCTGTGTATCTTTCCCTAGAAAAGCCGACCTAAGTGAGCAGTACCGCTGGTTTCTCCACATAGAGTCTCTCCTGACATGTCTCCCTCCTGTAGAAAGCAAAGGGTGGCTTGTGCATGCAAGAAACCAACCTTACTGACGGTCCTAGAAGAAATTCTTCTCACACTGCTGTAGCTCAAGAATCCATTTTTTTCTTTCTCCTTATTCTTTTTTTTTTTTTTAAGTCTGTCTTTTTTTTTCTTTTTTAATTTTATTGTTGTTGTATTACATCCATTGCCTTTTGGCTCCCTTCTGTCCCTCTCCCAACTCACCCATTCTCCCCAAAGTCAATACCACCTGTTGTCCATGTCCATGGTTCCTTTATACTAGGTTCTTGTCTAAGCTGCTCCCCTTACTTGCCTCTGCCTCGACCCTCCCCCCAACCCCTTTCCCCCTGACCACTGAAGGCCTATTCATTGCATTAATATACTTGGTTCTGTTTTGCTTGTTGTTAGTTTTGCTCATTATTGTCCCATAATGGGTGAGATCATATGATATTTGTCCTTCACTGACTGGCTTATTTCACTAAGCATAATACTCTCCAGTTCCATCCATGTTGTTGCAAAGGGTACAAGTTCCTTCTTTCTGCTATATAGAATTCCATTGTGTAAATGTACCAAAGTTTTTTGATTCAATCATCCACTGATGGGCACTTAGGCTGTTTCCAGCATTTGGTTATTGTAAATAGTGCTGCTATGAACATAGGTGTGCATAGGTTCTTATGAATTGGTGTTTCAGGATTCTTTGGGTAGAGTCCAAGTAGTGGAATTGCTGGATCAAAAGGGAGTTCCATTTTCAGTTTTTTAAGGAAACCCCATACTGTTTTCCACAGTGGCTGTACAAGCCTACATTCCCACCAACAGTGTATAAGGGTTCCCTTTGCCCCGCATCCTCGTCAGCACTTGTTGTTTGCTGATTCGCTGCTGATTACCATTATGACAGGAGTGAGGTGGTATCTTATTGTAGTCTTAATTTGCATCTCTCTGATGACTAGTGATGTTGTACATTCTTTCATATGCCTCTGGAACCTTGGTATATCTTCCCCAGTGAGTTCTCTGTTCAGGTCCTTTGCCCATTTTTTAATTGGGCTGTCTGTCTCCTTGGTGTTGAGTCACATTAGTTCTTTACATATTTTGGAGATAAGACCCTTGTCTGAGGTATCATTGGCAACTATATTTTCCCATACAGTTGGTTCCCTTTGAATTTTGCTGATATTTTCTGTAGCTGAACAGAAACTTTTCAATTTGATATAGTCCCATTTGTTGATTCGTTCTTTGATTTCCTTTGCCCTTGGTGAAGTATCAGTAAACATATATTTCCATAGGATATCCAAAAGTTTACTGCCTATATTTTTCTCCAGGACCTTTATGGTGGCACTGCTTATGTTTAAATCCTTTATCCATCTTGAGTTTATTTTGGTGTATGGTGTAAGTTGGTGGTCTAGTTTTATCTTCTTGCATGTAGCTGTCCAGTTCTCCCAACACCATTTGTTGAAGAGACTGTTTTTATTCCATTGGATGTTCCTTCCTCCTTTGCCAAATATTAGTTGACCATAGAGTCCTGGGTTAATTTCTGGGCTCTCTATTCTGTTCCATTGATCTATATGTCTATTCTTATGCCAGTACCATGCTGTTTTGATGACAGTAGCCTTGTAGTATTGTTTGAAGTCCGGTATTGTGATTCCTCCTACCTTGTTCTTCTTTCTCAAGATTGTG
>PVIW01017187.1:0-14703 GCA_004026585.1 Noctilio leporinus
GAAAGAAAGAAGGAACTTGTACCCTTTGCAACAACATGGATGGAACTGGAGAGTATTATGCTTAGTGAAATAAGCCAGTCAGTGAAGGACAAATATCATATGATCTCACCCATTACGGGACAATAATGAGCAAAACTAACAACAAGCAAAACAGAACCAAGTATATGAATACAAGGAATAGGCCTTCAGTGATCAGGGGTAACGGGGTTGGGAGGAGTGGGGAGACAGAGGCAAAGAAGGGGAGCAGCTTAGACAAGAGCCTAGTATAAAGGAACCATGGACATGAACAACAGGTGGGATTGACTTTGGGGGGAATGGGTGGGTGGTAATGGGGACAGAGGGGAGCAAAAAGGGGAGGGATGTAATACAGCAACAATAAAATTAAAAAAAAAAAGAATGTGTAATTCCTGAGCATGACTTTTCTAAGCTGTTAGTCTGCCTTCCAGCCAGGTCCCTATAATCAGCCACACCAGGCTTGCTGCCTGCCCCTAAACCCAGGAGACCCCTCCCTGGCCCAACAAATGACCTACACAGGTCTGAGACCCCTTTCACCCCTTCCTGTCTGCTACTCTCTATGCCCCCAGAGAAGTCTTTCCCCAGCTCTGTGTGCTCTCCTCCGCACTATATCTCCCAGCTGTCTGCACCACCTAACACATAGCTTTTTCACACTGTTATAGTCCATTCTCTGGTCTCTGCCATCCCCCGGAAATAATCTTCAGACTCTGTCAATCAAAAGCATTTGGAAATTTTATTTAAAATTAAAATTCCAAACTCCATCTCCACAGGTTGTAATTCAGTGGGGCTGGGGTGCATTATAATACCTTCCTTCATATATCCAAAGGACTTTCATGCAGATGCCAACAGGATGACTCCACTTAGCTCAGAACTATAACCACTGAGTAAAAAATATGTCTTCCACCCATTGACAGGAAACAGGCCTTAATAAGTAAGAACCATGCAGAATTCAAATGGGCTGCCCCATGAAACAGCAGGATCTCCATCACTGCAATTGTTGGAGAAATGAATGACCACATGTTGAGAGTAATACAGAGGGATACATTCATCACATAGGATTACATCAGATATCCAAGAAATGCCCTCCACCTCTAAATTATTTAAAATAATAGTAATTATGTGTGGGTTAACCCTTGCTGAATCTGGCTCAAAGGCCTGCTCTCAACAGTGATCTCAAGGATACAACCTAAAATGATGACTGGTTCTCTTAAGATACCAACCATAGAGATAAGCCATCATCCGGATTCCCACAGAAGCTGTTTACAGACAGAGAGTCAGCAGTCAAGGCCAGTATTCATAACTTTGCCTTAAAAGTGAGACTTGAATCTCAAGTATTCTTAATACTAGAAGCAAGGTGCTATAATGGTTTTTTTAATATTTTTTTAACTTGAGAAGAATTGAGGATAGAATTCAGATGTTAAAGAACCAACAACCCTTATCTCTTTTTTTTTTTAAATTTCATTTTATTGTTGTATTACATTCATCCCATTTCCCTCTCTGTTCTCCCCTTCCCTACCCTCCCATTGCCCCCCAAAATCAATCCCACTTGTTGTCCATGTCCATGGGTCATCCATGCTAGTTCCTTGACTAAACTGCTCCCCTTCTTTGCTTCCTTCTTCCCCCTCCTCCATCCCCCTCCCCTCTGCACATTGAAGGTCTGTTTCATGTATTCATATCTCTGGTTTTGTTTTGCTTGTGTGTTTGTTTTGCTAATTAGTCTCCTGTAATGGGTGAGATCATATGGTATAAGTCTTTCACTGACTGATTTATTTCACTAAGCATAATGCTCTCCAATTTCATCCCTATGGTTGCAAAAGGTAGGAGCTTCTTCTTTCTTTCTGCTATGTAGTATTCCATTGTGTAAATATACCAAAGTTTTTGGATCCATTCATCCACTGATGAGCACTTTGGCTGTTTCCAGCAATTCGCTCTTGTAAATAGCACTGCTATGAACACGGGTACATAGATTCTTATGAATTCATGTTTCAGGGTTCTTCAGGTATAATCCTAGCAGTGGAATCACTGCATCAAAAGGCAATTCCATTTTTGGATTTTTGAGGAAATTCCAAACTGTTTTTCATAGTGGCTGCACCAGTTTACATTCTCCCCAATGGTTCCCTTTTCTTCAGATCCTCCCCAGCACTTGTTGTTTGTTGATTTGTTAATGATGGCCATTTTGACAGGTGTGAGGTGGTATCACATTGTGGTTTTAATTTGCATCTCTCTGATGGCTAGTGATGTTGGGCATTCTTTCATATGTCTTTGGACCCTTTGTACATGCTCCTCAGAGAAGAGTCTTTTGCCATTTTTGAACTGGGCTGTCTGTCTCCCTAGTGTTGAGTTCACATAAGTTCTTAATATATTTTGGATATCAAACTCTTGTCTGAGGTGTCATTGGCAAATAAGTTTTCCCATACAGTTGGTTCCCTTTTAATTTTGCTGGTGTTTTCTTTAGCTGAACAGAAACTCTTCAGTTTGATATAGTCCCATTTGTTTATTTGTTCCTTTATTTCCTTTGCCCTTGGAAAATGGTCAGTGGAAAAAACTGCTGCATGGGATATTTAAAATTTTACTTCCTATGTTTTCCTCTAGGACTTTTATGGTGGCATGGTTTAAGTCCTTTATCCATCTTGAATTTATTCTGGTATATGGTGTAAGTTGGTGGTCTAGTTTTCTTTTTACTTTTTTTTTTTTTTTTTTTGCATGTCCCTGTCCAGTTCTCCTAACATCACTTGTTGAAGAGACTATTTTTGTTCCATTTTATATTCCTTCCCCCTTTGTCAAATATTAATTGACCAGAGTCATGGATTTATTTCTGGGCTCTCTATTCTGTTTTATTGATTTATTTATTATTATTTTTTAATTGTATTGTTGTTGTATTACATCCATCCCCTTTTTTATTGATTTATATAAGAATCAACAACCCAGCCCTAGCTGGTGGCACAGCAGATAAGGTGCTGGCCTGTGAACTCAAAGGTCGCTGGTTCAATTCCCCAGCCAGGGCACATAACCAGGTTGCAAGCCAGGACTTTAGCCAGTTCTGTAGCTGTAGGCAGGTGAAAGGCAACCACACATTAATATTTCTCTCTCTCTCTCTCTGCCTCTTTCCCTTCCCCTCTCTCTGAAAATAATAAATAAAACTTTTTAAAAAACCTTATTTCTACTCAGAAGGACTTTCTCATGTTGAAGTTTTAAATATCAAATAAGTATATTACAGACCCTAATTTTTTTTTAAGGTGATGCTATAAGATGGTCAATCCAGGAGCAAAGAAATATTGATCTTCAAAAATCAAATATTAATTTCAGTTGAACACCCAACAATCCTGATATTTCTACATAAAGACCTGTGAATCATTCCATTAACTGTCTTTAGTGAGACAATGTGAGAAAGAAATGATGTTCTGTTCTCTCCTCCCTTTGAGAAGTAACCAGGGACTCTTACAGAACACTCATTGACTCTGAAATAAACACATAATTTACTGCGAACAGGTATTTACCCTGAATTTCAAATAATCAGTGTATCCTTATGGTCAAAAACTAATGAAACCTAGATAGGGAATCTGTGATTTTGAGACAGGCAGCCCTTTAAACAAAATGACTTCAGTCTAATGGGCTTTTACATAAAGTAAATGGCAATTTCAAATCAATTTACTCTTCTGGCAGTTCTCTATGTCTAGATGCAAACTGGGTGCTATCAGAAAAGGAAACTGTCAATCAATGTTGAATTTTTCTTATGAGCAAAAGGTAGAAAAAGTTCTTTATAATGAATTTTACCATTCTCTACAGAGTACTTCATATATCACCAATTATCATTTCTGCCATAGCAACTACAGAATTAAAAGCAGCCTGATTTTGTGCTAGAATTATGTTTTATTTCCTACCATAGAGCTTCCATTCTCAGGTAGCATTAATGAAGACATGTGAGAGGAACAAAGTTTTTCTTGTATCTGCAAGAAGGCAGCACCAAGATTTAATTTAAGTTAATAGAGGTTTCTATTTTTGGGTAACTCAAAAAACCAACACTCAAGGTGAAGAGCAAAAGATTGATCCTCAAGTACCAATGGTGCTACTACACAGGAGACCTTACTAAGGGTGAACACTGGTGTTTCCAGAGTAAAGAACAAGCAAACAAACAAATACTATATTGATGTTTCCCTAATGACTCCTATCTACATTCATCTTTCCCTTCTTATGTCCTTTGTACACAACTGTTTGCACCCCACCATGAGCAGCTTTCCTAATTACTTGTACTATACACTCAGCAGCACATTGTATCACTCACTAATTGCTGTGAGCATGTACCTTGTCAACTGCAATCTGTTTACAGACAAGGACTCTGTCCTATGTCCCTTGCATTTGCTTTCTCAGAGCACTACACACACATTTCAAACACAGCAAACTTGGGTGTGCTGGCTTCCTTCCTTCATTTCCTCATTGCAAGGCTCCTGCACAGTAATACTGTTCAAAGCAACATCATCACAAGGTATGCAGGAAACAGAATAAAGTGCCTTTACTGAGGATGTTAAAATGACATGCCACTTATATAACAAGTGCCCTTACACAAGAAAAATAATACCTGTAATTAAAGACATTTTTTAATAAAGCAATAATGTTCACTATGGAAAAGAATGGAAAGATAATACAATTTAAAATTAATCTTTATAATTTTATCACCAAAGCTAGTAAGTGCCAGTATCTTGGCATGTATCCTTCAGATCAATTAACTATGGAATGTTTTCGTTTAACATATATTAAAACTCATTCTATGTTAATTATGGGAAAGAACATCTATATGACCTTAGTATATTTGAGGACAATCTTTTAAAATTCAGAGTAAAGTTCATTTTTACCCCTTGCTGATAATATGATCAGGTCTAGTAGAGGTGGTAGCATAGGTTATGCACAGTACATGGAATTACTTAGATACTTTTAACCCCAATAGGCATCACAATATGTCAAGTCATATTATGGTTCCACCTAAAAACGTGTTCCAGTGCTATTAATTTGCCAATTAAAATGTTTCTCAGTTTGTTTGTTTTTTTGAAGATTTTATTTCATTATTTCTAGAAGGAGGGAAAGGGAGAGAGGCAGAGAGGTAGAGAGACGTCAATGTATGGTTGCCTTTCACCGGCCTCCAGCCACAGATCTGACTGAAGACCTGGTTTGCAACCTTGTTATGTGCCCTGGCTGGGGAATTGAACCTGCGACCTTTGGGTTTGCAGGCTGGCGCCTTACCCACTGTGCTATCAGCCAGGGCTGTTTCCCAGTTTTTAAAATGAGACTTAACTATAACTATAAAGACTTAAGATATCTATGAGAATATGACTAATATTTATTTTTATTACAATACTACTCATGACACTACATATTTTATCATGGAAATGATCATTACTACTATCATTGTCAGCTATCAAAAACATCTCCTGAAAGCCAAGATCATAAAGCCAATACTAACTGAGAGACAATGTGATAGTTAAAAATGTGAAACTGTCCTCAGAGCTGACTTGTAGAATCCTCTGTCATAATACATAACAGGTTTTGTTCTGTTCAGACAAAGCCCTTTTAGGTGCTGGGGTAATTAAACCACATAAGAACACCTGAGAAATCTGCATTTTAATTTCAACTATCATGAAGTTGAAATTAAGGCCCTAAAGACTTTCATTAAGGGAAGTAAGTTGCAACTTGCCCACTCATCCACCTCCATTCACCATTCTCCTCATCCTAGGTCTTTCTGCCAGCTGGCATTTAACCTGGTAACTACGGTACATAGAATTGGTTATAACTATGAGCTTTCCCAAAAGATGAGTGAGGCTCTCATATTGCAGCAAACAAACAAACAAACATCCAGTGATCCACCAACTTTTTATGTAATATTCACAATGGAAGTAAGAATGAACCTTTCCACCCTTAACACAAATAAATAATAAATTTCCTTCAAGAATAAATTCATAATGTTTATCATGTAAAGATGATGAACACTTTTATCAAATTGGTTTCCATACTGTTCGTTGTATCAAGCTGTTATCTTTTGCTTTTACCTTTGGAATATTCTAATTGTTTTATTCAATTTGTCTTCTAAGATTTGTTTATATTTCTATTAAGGTCCAGCTGAAAATGAGTGGATGCATGCCTGAAGCAAGCAGACTAAGAGCCAAAAGCCACCTGGACTATATCCTGCCAGGGCAATGGTTTCAGAACTAACTACACTAGGGTGGTTCTCTGGTATTCCTAAATAGCTGCTCCAACTTATACCTTGGTCTCCTCTATGTATCAGTTTCCTCTATTTACAGACTTTGTTGGCATCTTCCAAAGCTCCATATATAAGGTCTATTTGGACTGCAAAAGACTTTGAGTGATAAGGTCGCTAGAACACTAAACTGACAAAAACACATGAAAGTAGAATAATGACTCACATGTTGAAAAGCCAAGAAATGTTTATTTTTGTACAAACTGTCAGAAAATCAGACAAGAACTGCTGCCTAACATTCGTACATAAACTTGCACAACACACAACTAGTCTTAACAGAAAAGCAGGTGTACAAGGCAAAGTAACTAACAAATTCCAAAGACGGCCTCTATTCTTTCACACTTCTGATCACACTGTATTCCAAACACAGGTCTTTGCCCATTTCACCTACCACTGTGGGTAACAATCACAAATTTATGCTCCTCTTGCCTAAACCACCATATAGTCAAAACATGCCAACTATGTCAAAGCCCCTTGCTGGCAGGAATGAGAACAAGCATGCCTGGCTCTGCTAGTAGCCTGCTCCAACAAACCAGAACAAGACCCCATGAGCAACAAACATGGTGTGCAATTGACATCATGCTAGGCCCTTAATGGGAAATACATAACTCATTTCTCATCCATCAAACTGTTGCAACAGACCCTTCTCAGCTCTGTCAGTGTAGCATTCAATACAGCAATAATACTTACCATGGATGAAGGTACCAATGATGTCATCCAGACAACCCACAAAACTACATACCTTGGAGCCCATGTGAGAACCCACATGGAAAGATCCAGAAAGGCTGTCCTAAGCAACTAGTAAATGAGGCCACAGTGACATTGGCTGTCTTCTTTCATCCTTCCAAAGTAAAGTGCAATAAGAATCACTTAGAACTTGAAAGAAATACGTACATATATGCTCTTTTTCAACCCCAAATATCTCTCCCTCACTAGAATCATCACCAAAAAAGTTCGCATACTGTGTATACTAAAATGACAGAAGAAATAGGAACTTACATTCAGAGGCATATTTTGAGTGAACAATGGGAGAGAAGCCCATGACCACATAAAGGATCTTTTTGATGAAAAATAATTCCTTTCACCAGGTTTCCTTGGTGCTTAGGACATTAAACATAGGCAACTATTCCCACTCCCTCCCTCTATAACCCAGTATCTACAATACACATTCAATGTCCAAATATGTGGTGCAAACCTTAAAGACAATTCTTAATGCTAAATCTGGTAAGGTTGTTATACTCATCTCCCAACCTCTGGGAACAAAGGGACCAAACTTACACTGTAATTCTCTCTGAGGCCTGGAATGGATGCTTTCATAAAACCCTACCCCTTATTTGAAAGTCAAAAAGCAGTGAATGTGTCTGTCTTCCTCTTTTAGTGAGTTTCTACTCCTGAGAGGCTTTGTGTGAGAAAGTGTCCAACTAACCGCCCTGCCTCTCGATTGTTTATTTACATTTTGAATAATGATACTAAAGATTTCTTGAGTCAATAAACTTAAATGGAAAATCCACATTATATTTACTTATGTTCTTTTCACAGATGTTCATTGGTCATTTTGTATGTATGACCTGGAAATTCTATCACTTAAAAATTCAGGTATCTTTTGTAATACTGATTTATTTTAGCACTGATATCTGTAATGGAGACTGAAGGTCTAAACAGACAAAACACATATTAGCATTGAGAGCAAAAACTAAACCAGATTGTCACTAATAAATATTGCTAACGTCCTTGCTGATAACTGTAATATTGTGAATCTCCTTACTCATATTTATCTTGCTACATCCCCAATTGGATTACACCCTTCCTGAGAACAGAAAACACATTTTGTTCTGAAAGGAGAAGCTGTACAGGATATTTTATTCTTAGTTTGACTCTAAAATAAACCTGTTCCCAAAGTGGCTCAGAGATACAATTTTTTCCTCCATTGATAAGAAGAGAAATGACTAGAAGGAAAGCTGAAAGCCAGGGTCCTTGGTAAGGTGAGATCCTGGGTGGCCAGCCTCATCCATCACTCATTAAGGGAGACACCATTCCCCAAAACAGGTTTATGTCTTTTCATTCTATGGCCTACCTATAGCCCTCATTCTCTGTGCTCCATGAAAAGCTGAAAATACCTTAGTCTCATTGATTTCAAAGGCCAGAAACAGTCATAAACAAAACACCAATTTCCAACTGTGCCTCAGGCATAGGTCCACTGGAAGGAAGGAAGGAAATCTTTGAAATATACAAGCCAATCTCAACAATAGTGTCATTGAGTACAACAGATTGGAGGAATCTTTACCATCTACAGTCGCTATTGTTGGCCTACATCAAGAGGTATTTAATGTAGCTGTCACTTGAAAGTTTAATTCTTAGGAGTTATATTTCTGATGAATTACCAACATTTATATCATTTATCACCTATGGGATTATAAAAATCAACTTCAACTAGCACTGTTTCCTAGTGTCCACAAGAGATAACTCCCAGGGAATTAATTCACAAAAATGAGTTCACAATCATGTTTATCTGCCATAAAAACATTCAATCCCTGCTTTGATATTATTTTTTTAGTGATTAATTCTCTATTTTTTAAAGATTTTATTTCTTCATTTGTAGAAAAATGGTTAGTGAGAGAGACAGAGAGGGAGAGAAGAATCAATGTATGGTTGCCTTTCACCTGCCTCCAGCTACAGAACTGGCTTGCAACCTCATTATGTGCCCCAGGTCGGGAATCAAACCAGTAACCTTCGGGTCCGCAGGCTGGCCTTCTTTGCTATTATTATATAGGAAGTGGGACATCAGAGTGTTACAGTTAGTAGATAATAATATGATTTTGCTTTTAGGGTGGTTTAAACAATTGTAAAGACAGGAAGCTCATTACCTGACAAGAAGTCCATCCCATTGTTGGGTAACTCCAACTGTTAGAACCTACCTTCCAAAAATGGAGAATTTTGCTTCCCTGTATCTTGTACCAACAAGCCCTAGACTGAAAATCTCAAGAAATGCCAAAACCTTACTGCTGCCTTCACTGAAGAGGGAGGTCTTTTATTTGAAGGCTTTTGTCTTACAAGAATGGAGTCCTCTCCATTCCTCAGCTCCTCAATTGCTTTTGATGTGACATGATGTCCAAATTCTCAACCATTAGAGTTCTTGCCTCTGAATCATATCTAGTATGTCGATGCCCATGCTTTAATACGAAAACTGAAATTAAACAAATTTAGCATCACCAATGTGGGCTTCCATGCACTGATTTGGACACTTGTCTTCTAAGAATTAAGGCAGCCTGAAAATCCAATAATAGTGCTTAGTTTGTCTTAGCTGCCTCATATTTTTGATGTACACCACAGTTTTGGGTTTTGTCATGTTTTATTTTACTACTAACCCTTTCTCTATTCAGTCTTTTTCACTTTCCCATGCTAAAATAACATTAGGGGGTTGGAAGATGGCGACAGAGTAGAGAGCAGTACTGATGGTGTTCTCAAGTACCAAAGCAGCTAGAGGACAAGACAGGGAGCATGAGATGTCTTCAGGACCCTAGGAATTGGAGCAGTCAGCATCTGGACACAGGGGAGCACAGCCCAGAGGCAGAGGAGGCCAGCAGGACAGCAGGTGAGGCGTTCCCGACCAACCAGCCGGCGGGCCGAAGTCGGCTCTGGGCAATGGCAGCTCTGCCCAGAGGGGCGCGTTTGACTGAGGCCAGCTCCTGGCTCCCTGGCAACTGGAAGTCTCAACAGTGAAGTGCCGGCAGCTAGGGCAAACGCCGTAGGGAACGCAGAATTGAACTCTAGCACAGGAGGGACTATGTGAGAGGATCACTCCAGCAACAGGGAGAGGAGGCTCCGCACGGGGCTAGAGGCAGAGGAGAAGAGTCCTGCGGGAAGCCGGAGGCAAGGGGGTGCGGGGGGAAGTGCACCAGCCAGGGCAGTGAGAGGGTCAAAAAACGTGCTGCTGGGCCACCGGGGAAACAGCAGCTAGAAGCCCCTGAGAGGGGACAGGCCCAGCCCTGCGCAACCACACAGGCCCCCAGGCTCCCGGAAACTCCAAACAGGGAGCCTGCAAGCCGGGAACTAGTAGCAGGGGCAACTGACCCGCCATTGCCGGAGACAAAGGCCGCACCACCCACTCCTGGGAGGGGCTCATCACAGAGGCCACGTAAAGGACTCCTCAGAGAGCTGGTTGGCTTGGAGGATTGGTGCACGCCCCGGAAGGGCGGGGCAGTGTAAGCTAACCCCAGACAGTGTTGACGGACAAAGGCGGCCTCCTCACAGAACTGCGGGGGCGGGACCAGTCCTCACAGGGACCTGCAAAGTTGTGGGCTGCCCTGCAGGGGTGCTGGGTGCTCTTCACAGGCAGGAACCTCCACCAGGAGTGGGAGGGGGCACCCTGCGGGCTTCGGAATACCGGCAGCCCTAAAACCGAGCCAGGCTGCAGAAGGCTAAGCCTACCTGGGGGCAGACACTCAGAATCAGCCCTGACTGTGACAATCAGAGGCCCTGCCATGCACCAAGACCAGCTAGAATGTAGACTATAGACTGTAAAGTCCTGACCAAGAAAAAGAGGCAGCCTCAGGAAAGGGACTGCTGCTAATCTCAGGCACCTGAGTTATACCGAGAGCAATATGAACTATTAATCCCCAACATATCCTTTGCAAAAATTACTTCTCACATATTCTTAATCCCCCCTATACCTCAATCCACCTAAATACCCAAGACCCTCCCCCTACTCTCGAATTAAAGTCTACTCACTCTGTGGCTACAATGCAGTCCCAGTCCTCAATCTAAGCATTCCTCCCTTCCCCAACCACCTAAACCCTTTCTTTATTCTTTTCTCCCTTCCTCTTTTTTTTTTTCCTTTTTCTTTTTGGTTTTCCTTTTCTTCCTGGTAAAGCCCACAGGTTCTAGCTCCACCTGGACCAAACAGAGACCATAAAGGGGGAACAGACACATAAAACCTTTCTTTATTAATATTTCTTTGTCTTTATCTTGTGACTTTCTTCCCTCACAAACACTTTTTTTTCTTTCTTTCTCTCTTTCTTCTTTCTTTTCTCCCTGATAAAGCCCACTGGTCCTGGCTCTACCTGGACCAAACAGAGACCATAAAGGGTGAACAGACACTTAAACCCTTTCTTTATTAATATTGATTTCTCTTTCTCTTGTGACTTTTTTCCTTTTTTTTTTTTTTTGTCTCTGCTAAAAGCGCTCAGGTCCAGGCCACATCTAAATCCTTTCCTATTATTATTATTATCATTTTTATATCTTATTTCCTTTTGCATTTTTTTTTCTTTTGTTTGGTTTGGTTTGGTTTCATTTTTTGTTTTTGATTTATCTTTTTGTTTGTTTGTTTCTTTTTGTTTCTACTAAAAGGCCACAGACACAGAAGAAAACCAGACAGCCCAAATAAAGGACACACCAAGAACAGCAAGTGGAGAAAATCTGGGAGATGGCAACATTGAAATCCACAAATCTCCTATCACAGAAGGGTGTTCAAATAAGGAAAAGAAGCAAAGCAGATTAACCCAAGAAAAGAACATAAATAAATAAATAAATAAAAAGCAAGCAAGAACAGACACCCAAAATGGGTGAAAAAAGAATCAGTCCATCACCAAAAGGAAAGGAAGAATCCCCAGAAAGAACACAAAATGAAACAGAGGCACCTGAAATATCAGATAAGGAATTCAAAAGAATGATGATAGAGAAGCTCAGTGAGCTCAGCTACATCAAAGAAAACTATAAACGACTCCAGGAGAACTACAAAGAACTCCAGGGAAATTACAAAGAACTCCAGGGAGGTTACAAGGGACTTACTGAGAACTACAACAGCATGAAAATGGACATGGAAACTATCAAGAAGTGCCAGGAGAAAATGAAGAATACAATTTCTGAATTGAAGAATACAGTAGAAGGAATCAACAGTAGGCTAGAGGAAGCAGAGGACCAGATAAGCAAGCTGGAGGATAATTTAGACAAATACCCCAAGACAGTACAAGAGAATAAAAAAAGGCTGAAAAAGACTAAAGAGGGGTTAAGAGAGCTGCAGGACAACATGAAACATAATAACATCCGTATCATAGGGACACCAGAAGGAGAAGAAAAACAAGGAATGGAAAACCTGTTTAAAAAGTAATGATAGAAAATTTCCCTAACATGATGAGTGAAAACATCAATCCATTTCAGGAAGCAGAGAGGGTCCCAATGAGGATCAACCCAAACAGACCAACACCAAGGCACATTATTATTAAAATGGCTAATTTCAAAGACAAAGAGAGAATCCTAAAAGCATCAAGAAAAAAAGGACAAATAACATACAAAGGGGTTCCAATAAGGCTGTCAAATGATTATTCAACAGAAACAATTCAAGCCAGAAGGGAATGGCAAAAAGTATTTCAAGACATGGTAAACAAAGGCCTGCAAACAACAATACTCTACCCAGCAAGGCTCTCATTCAAGAGAGAAGGAGAAATAAGGAGCTTCCCAGACCAAAAAAGACTAAAAGAATACATCTCTACCAAACCAGCATTGCAAGAAGTACTAAAGAGTCTGCTCTAAAAATAAGTAAACAAATAAAATGAAGAAACAGAGAAAGCGAAAAGGAATACAGACACAAAGGGAGAAAATGGCAATTAATAAGTATCAGTCAATAACCTTAAATGTCAATGGATAAAATGCACCAATCAAAAGACATAGGGTAGCTGAATGGATAAGACAACATGAGCCACATATGTGCTGTCTACAAGAGACACACTTCATAACAAAAGATCAACACAGATTGAGAGTGAAGGGATGGCAAACTATATATCAAGCAAATGGACATGAAAAAAAAGCTGGAGTAGCAATACTGATTTCAGACAAAATAGATATTACAATGAAGGCGATAAAAGGGACAAAGATGGACATTTCATAATACTTAGGGGAACAATCAATCAAGAAGAAATAACTCTGATAAACATATACGCACCCAACATAGGAGCTCCGAAATATATAAGGAAAATTTTAGAAGACTTTAAGAAAGACATAGACAGGAACAAACTAATAGTAGAGGATTTTAATACTCTACTATCAATAACGGACAGATCTTCCCAACAAAAAATCCCCAAAGATATTGTGGCATTGAACAACACTCTAGAGGAAATGGACCTAACTGATGTATACAGAGTCTTTTACCCCAAAGAAGCAAAATACACATTCTTTTCAAATGCACATGGATCATTCACCAAGATAGACCACATGGTATGTCACAAGACAAACCTCCACAAATACAGGAAAATGGAAATCATACAAAGTATCTTCTCAGATCACAATGGCTTGAAACTAGAAAACAAATTCAAGGGAAAAAAACAAAAATTCTCTAACTCATGGAGATTGAATAACATGCTTTTCAGCAATGAAGGGGTCAACAATGAGATCAAAGATGAAATCAAAAAGTTCCTGGAAACAAATGACAATGAACACACAACAGCCCAAAACCTATGGGATACAGCAAAGGCAGTTCTCAGGGGGAAATTTATAGCAATCCAGGCCTTCCAAAAAAAGGTTACAAGAAGTTTATAAAAATAACCTAACCACAAAGCTGCAAGAACTAGAGGAGCAACAACAAACAAAGCCCAGAGCAAGTAGAAGGAAGGAAATCATCAAGATCAGAGCAGAACTAAATAACTCAGAGATTCAAACTACAATTTGAAGAATCAACAGATCCAGGAGCTGGTTCTTTGAAAAAATAAAGAAAATTGATAAGCCCTTATCCAGACTCATCAAGAAAAAGAGAGAGAGGACCCAAAAAAACAGAATCAGAACTGAAAGAGGGGAAATCACAACTGATACCTCAGAAATACAAAAGATTGTAAGAAATTACTACAAACAACTATATGACAAAAAATATGACAACCTGGATGAAATGGACATATTTCTGGAAAGGTATAATCTACCAAAACTGAACCCAGAAGAAGCAGAAAGCCTCAATAGGCCAATAACAACCAGTGAAATTCAAGAAGTAATTCAAAATCTCCCAAAGCACAAAAGCCCTGGACCAGATGGCTACACAGGTGAATTTTACCTAACATTTAAGGAAGAACTAACTCCTATCCTCCTCAAGCTCTACCAAAAAATTCAGGAAGAGGGAAGACTCCCAAACTCGTTCTATGAGGCCAATATTATTCTAATCCCAAAACCAGGGCAAGACACAACTAAGAAAGAAAGCTACAGGCCAATATCTCTGATGAACATAGATGCTAAAATTCTCAACAAAACGTTGGCCAATCGGATGCAGCAGTATATTACAAAGATCATACACCATGATCAAGTGGGCTTCATCCCAGGGATGCAAGGATGGTACAACATTCGTAAATCAATCAATGTAATACACCATATAAACAAATTGAAAGATAAAAACCATATGATCATATCAATAGATGCTGAAAAAGCATTTGATAAAGTGCAGCAACCATTTATGATAAAAACCCTCA
>PVIW01017188.1:0-14699 GCA_004026585.1 Noctilio leporinus
GCCATCTATGAGAAACCTGAAGCCAACATCATACTTAATGGACAAAAGCTGAAAGCTTTTCCCCTAAGATCAGGAACGAGACAAGGCTGCCCACTTTCTCCACTTCTATTCAACATTGTCTTGGAAGTTCTAGCTATAGCCATCAGAGAAGAAAAAGGAATCAAAGGTATCCAAATTGGAAAGGAGGAAGTCAAACTGTTATTATTTGCACATGATATGATAGTGTACATACAAAACCTCAATAGGCTCCACTAAAATCTTACTCAACCTAATAAGCAAATTTAGCAAAATAGCTGGGTATAAAGTCAATATGCAGAAATCAAAAACATTTTTGTATACCAATAATGAAACAACAGAAATAGAAGTGAAAAAACAAATTCCATTTCCCATAGCAACAAGAAAAATAAAGTACCTAGGAATCAACTTAACTAAGGAGGTAAAAGACCTGTACTCAGAAAAATACAGAACAATGAAGAAAGAAATCAAGGAAGACACAAATAAATGGAAGCATATACCATGTTCGTGGACGGGAAGAATTAACATCATTAAAATGTCCATACTACCCAAAGCAATCTACATATTCAGTGCAATCCCAATTAAAATACCAATGACAGACTTCACAGAAATAGAAAAAATATTTCAAAAATTTATATGGAGCCAATAACACCCATGAATAGCCACCACAATCTTGAGAAAGAAGAACAAGGTAGGAGGAATCACAATACCAGACTTCAAACAATACTACAAGGCTACTGTCATCAAAACAGCCTGGTAGTGGCATAAGAATAGACATATAGATCAATGGAACAGAATAGAGAGCCCAGAAATTAACCCAGGACTCTATGGTGAACTAATATTTGAGAAAGGGGGAAGGAACATCAAATGGAGTAAAACAGTCTCTTCAACAAATGGTGTTGGGAGAACTCAAGATGGATAAAGGATTTAAACATAAGCAGTGCCCCCATGAAGGTCCTGGAGAAAAATAGAGGCAGTAACTTTTGGATATCTTATGCAAAAATATGTTTACTGATACTTCACCAAGGGCAAAGGAAATAAAAGAACGAATCAACAAATGGGACTATATCAAATTGGAAAGTTTCTGTTCAGCTCAATAAAATATCAGCAAAATTCAAAGGGAACCAACTGTATGGGAAAACATAATTGCCAATGATACCTCAGACAAGGATCTGAATTCCAAAATATATAAAGAACTAATGTGACTCAACACCAGGGAGACAGACAGTCCAATTAAAAAATGGGCAAAGAACCTGAAGAGACAATTCACTGAGGAAGATATACAAAGGGCCCAGAGGCATATGAAAGAATGCTCAACATCCCTAGCCATCAGAGAGATGCAAATTAAAACTACAATAAGATACCACCTCACACCTGTCAGAATGGCTATCATCAGCAAATCAAAAAACAACAAGTGTTGGCGAGGGTGTGGGGCAAAGGGAACCCTTGTACACTGTTGCTGGGAATGTAGGCTGGTGCAGCCACTGTGGAAAACAGTATGGGGTTTCCTTAAAAAACTAAAAATGGAACTGCCTTTTGATCCAGCAATTCAACTACTCATAATTCATTTGAATCTATGCACACATATGTTCATAGCGGCACTATTTACAATAGCCAAGTGCTGGAAACAGCCTAAGAGCCCATCAGTGGATGATTGGATCAAAAAACTTTGGTACATTTACACAGTGGAGTTCTATGTAGCAGAAAGAAAGAAGGAACTTGTACCCTTTGCAACAACATGGATGGAACTGGAGAGTATTATGCTTAGTGAAATAAGCCAGTCAGTGAAGGACAAATATCATATGACCTCACCCATTACGGGACAATAATGAGCAAAACTGACAACAAGCAAAACAGAACCAAGTATATGAATACAGTGAATAGGCCTTCAGTGTAGGCCTATTCACTGTAGGGGAAAGGAAAGGCCTTCCTTTCCCCTTCAGGGGGAAAGGGTTTGTGGGGAGGGGTGGGCAGAGGCAAGAAAGGGGAGCAGCTTAGACAAGAACCTAGTATAAAGGAAACATGGACATGGCAACAGGTGGGATTGACTTTGGGGGGAATGGGTGGATGGGGAGGGGGACGGAGGGGAGCAAAAAGGCGATGGATGTAATACAACAACAATAAAATTAAAAAAAAAAAAGAAGCAACTCAATCACTTGGGAAAAAGAAAACCCAACCATTTCAAATGTTTTCAGTGTCAGGCAGTATTCACAGATGAGAGTTTAGTTAATAAAATAACAGGAATTCTGGGAAAGATCAACCCATTTGCTGGATGGTTTGGCCAATAACATAAAACCTGTCTCTGAGATGAGTATAGTTTATGATTTTCCCCCGGAGATAGGGATAATAGCAGAGATAAATGGTGAGTCAACATAAGTAAAGTGACACAGGCCAACATGTGAACATGTGTACCCATTTAAAAAAGGATTAGCCTCTTAGAACAGCAAAGAGCAGTGTCTCCCCTCCTTTCTGCATGATGCTGGCTGAAGATTTTGAGTCTGGGTACTTCTATTGAGAACCTCTGCTCTCATTTTTATGTGACCCAGAATCAAATTATCAAATTTTTGCTGAATTATGCAAAGAAAAGGAAAAAGTAGCTGTTTTGCTCTTGCAAAAATACTTTTTAGCCACAAGTTTCTCCAGAATAACTATACATTATATAATCGTGAATACTGTTCACAGATTAACTGTGTGATTGGACATGGGTAATGTATTAAAAGTATTAAAAATGAGGATGGTTACAAAATGTGATAGGTACAATTTCTATGGTTTGGTCTTCTTGAAGCAGCAATAGTGGCCTGGTTAAAACCCAAGTCATATCATGCCACTCTTCTGCTTAAAGCCTGCCAAAGGCTTCCTATTTTACTTGGAGTGAAAACAAAAGTTCTTCCTGGCCTCTCTAGCTATATCTCCTCTGCCCCACTGTCTGGGCTTCTTCACCTCCTTGTATCTGCCAGGCACACATTTCCTAGAATCTGCAGTAGCTGTTCCCTCTGCTAAGAATTCTCTTCTCCAGATATGGGCACAGCATACCTCCTTGTTTTCCAATCTGTTTTTCTTCTTGTTTTCCAATCTGTTTTTCTTCTTATTTTATCCCTAGTGCCCAAATAGTGTTTATCACATGATATGCTTAATATTTATGAGTGAATTAATAATTTTGATTAGTGGGATAGAAAGGATAGAAAGGAAAGAAGGAAGGAAAAGGGAAAAAGGAAGGGAGAGAGGGAGAGAAAAGAGAGAAGGAAGAAGAGATGTTTGCTAGCTGGTTCAATTTAGCATAATCCTATCTGATATTTTTTAGTTAATCAATGGCTTCTATTTGCATATTATTTTTGTATCAGATTCATGAAATTTCTAGAATATAACATAGTAAATTTAATCAATGTTGTTTGCAACAATTATTTCCAAACCAGAAAACATAAGCTTCAAGAAAACATGAAGTGTACTGGGGTGAATGGTGCATGCTTAGTTACTTGTGAGAAAGGCATGAAAAGTTAGTGCTCTGTAGATTTGATTGGGAATGGTAGGAAGCCACTAGTCTATGTTCATGAAAACCAGGTTTTTCTCAAGATCTCTCTAGAAGGAAATCTGTGGCCAGATTCCTCTTTTTCCTAAGTTATTACTCAATCACTAATGAATTGGCCTGCCTAGAATGTGAGGGTGGCCCTGTCTTAAAACATGTCTTAGAAATCAACCTCAAGACTGGGAGAACTCTAGAATCTCACAAACTCAGGAAAATTTCTTGGGAACACTCCACAAGTGACACAGTGCGAATGACAGTTGGATTACATATACTTTTAAGATACTCCCTTTCAGGGAAGCAGCAGTCTCTTTAGCATCCTCTGGAGTAAAAACAAAATAAAAATAATTGCCATAACAAATCGATTAAAAGGAATATGCACAGATAGTGCTCCTCTCTCTTTCAAGAGAACTATGAAATATTAAAATGAATGTGAAAAGGAGTTGAATAGAAAATTTGGAGAAGTGGAAGATAGGAACTTGGAAGGGAATCAAAGTAGTGAAAATGCAAGACCAGAAGTGGACTTTTGATGTATCTCATACCTAAAGAACACAGGTAAAAATCTTCCAGTGCATGCTCTGCTTCTAATTAGCACTGAGCTTTCTCAAGAGTACTAGGCAGTTAATCCCAGATGGAAATGAGCTATCATTCTAGATTTCCTCTCTGTTAGATATTATCTCTCTAGTGATGTTCTGCTCTGCTATAGAAATCAAATTCCCATTTAACTGCAGTTGAAGTGCCTACAAGTAATGGTTTCTATCTCCATTTACTCACTTGCACCATTTCAGTACGTTTTAATTTCTTACTTTAAGTTCCTTTGCATAGCATATATCTACCACTTTATATCATATAATTATATTTGCCTTTATCTCATTTCTGAAAGTCTCAAGGGAGTAAGGGAAACATGCACATATATATTGTATATTGGCTTAGGGGTGCTGGTGGAGGAAAACAGTCAATATATCATTATGAGTGAATATGAGATAGGAGAGAGGGGGAGAGAGAGAGAGAGAGAAAGAGAGAGAGGGAGAGAAAGAGAGAGAAGGAGAATTAAAGGAAAGTAGGACAAGTCATGACAAGCATGACTTTTATAGCAAGTGCATAAATGTGAACAGAAATTTAAGGGATGGCATTGGATGTAGTCAAGAAGGTTGTGCTTATTATTTGGTGCTAGTGTAAGAGAAAGGGGAGTGTCAATTTGGCCTCCAGGTCTTACCAAATCATTCTACGGCATTTTCTGGGCTTTTCTGTGTGCTCTTCCAAGGATATATGCACTGGGGACATTCTCCAGATACCTATGGACATAGAGCAAGGACATGAACAAGACCATTGCTTCCCACAAACAGAGCAACAGACATATATATGTATAGTCTGTGAGTATTTGGAGCATGGAAGACTGTAAACTGGCTCAGAAAAGAAAGGCTTCGGTGTGCTGTATGCAGAGAGGAGAGCAAAGACACACAAATATCAGGGAGTAGAGAAAGGAGTGCTGATGGAAGAGATGGAAGGACACACTCTGTGATTCTCAACTTTACCTCTTGTTGGTGCTATGTCTGAGAGGTAATGCTTGAAGATGAGAAAATATTTCCCATTGTCAGCTGTTTCAAAGAAGCCATGGTTTATACCCTAAGGACCAATTCTTGTGTGTGCTGGTCATGTCCACAGCACTTGTTTTAAATTGCTATGACAGTATGTACTGACAAACCATGCATATATTTTAACTCTTTTTTTAAAAAAAGCTTTAAATCTCAATACTTCACAAAGTCCTTTAATATTATCATTAAGATTTAGGAAAAAGAAACTCCGTGATTTATTTAAAAGCTCAATATTTAAAAAGTTCTTTTTATAATGCAGTACAGGAGAACTAGTCATTGAAAATGTATCTTTATTGGTTATAAGAAATAAAAGTATCTTCTATTTTTTTGCTGTATTTCAGGACATGCTGTTACTACTTTCTCAACACTGTGTGATTTAACCAGATTTTGATATTCTTTCATGAGACACAAAATAATGGTACCTAAAAAATGGGGTTCAAGTTTGTCATTGGAGATAGTGATTCAGATAAAATTATTCAACTAGGAAAAATATTCTCCTCTTTTTTTTTTTTTTTAGCAAATTCTCATAATGTATTTTTACTCTGGAGTTAAAAAATAAAGTATAGTCTAATTATCAATTGTTGAATGGTTCAAATAAGCACTAAAACCTTACCATTTTGTGTGAAACATCTATTCTGGTATCTTGACATGAAAGCACATTTTACTTTAAGATTGGCAATCATTGTTCATAACTTACTCTCTATCTTATCTTTTTCAACTATACTTAGAGGAGCATTCAAACTCCAAGACCGAAACACCAGGAATGCTAAGAAAGATTTTCAAAGATCTCAGTGAATTCTGCTGGTGGGAGACAATATCCATTTCCCTTTTATCATTTGAATGAGGCATTTAGTTGTCAGTAACATAAAGAAAGAAGGTTTGGAGTGAAGGAAAAACTAAAAATTATTTACTTAGTGAACACTTTTTGTTTCCTTTGCCTGATTTCATAGATGATACAAATTAATTTGATTCTAGAAATACCTTTGTGGTATAAGATCAAAATTCATTCTTGACATTTTAACTTTATGGGTAGGAAATAGAAGAGGCAGACTATGATGATATATCTGGGAAAATGAGCATAAAATATTTCAATTTCATTAACCATTGTTGTCTTCATGTTAAAACATCATAATTCTTATCTCCTTGATTGAATTTTAAATAACAAATAGATATTTACAGGACCAAGATGGAAAAGGAGTAAGTGGAGCTATGCCAAACTCCTCCCAGGACCAATCTGAAATTACAACTTGATTGGGAAAAAGTCATCTGGAATAACCAATAGAACACCAGCTGGAAAGAAGCCTTATAACCACAGACAGAACAGAAGAGGACACTTCCATCACAACGTGACTGGCAGAAATTGCAGAAATGTGAGGAGGCTGCCTGGGTTCCCACGGGAGACAGCAGCCAAAGCAACAGAGTGGGGGGCTCCACCTGAAAAGGGTGGGTTCTGGTACCCCATCTGGGTTTCCCAGCTTACAGCAATACAGCTGATAGTAAAACAGCATACAGCTGAGAAGGTGAGAAAGCCACAGGGTTTGCTAGCCTAAGAGCACTGAAGACAGAGAATTACTAAGGTGACTGTTACAGGACCCTTTGAGGGGGTCCTCAGTTTTAATGGGCCTATTTTGCCTGCCATCAGGAATGCCTCTTAACAACAGAGTTTGGTGTAAAGGAAAGATTTTGTTTATTTGAGGGTATACAGATTTATATTTAAGGCACAATTGTGCTGTAAAATCCCACTCCATTTAAAATCACCTAAAACATACAATCCTGCCTGATTAGGCTCACTTTCAAACAAAGAAGTAAAAGATACCATCTTTCATAAACATAACAGTTAACAATTTAACATTCTAGTTATAAATTCAAAGTTCCCAGTAGCTGCTATACCCAATTAGGGGAGCATCTTATGCATACTCCCCAACTCTTATACCACATGTAATTCCTTATCTCTTCACAAGCTGCATGTCTCCCTTTCTCTCCTTTGCTCTCCCCTTTTTTGCTCCCCTTTCTCAAATCAGGTGAGTTCTCAGGTCACGTGTCTGTCTGTGGGTCATCCAAGAGGGAGGGAGGGAGAGAGGGAGAGAGAGATACTGTGAGTCTGCCACCCTATTTAAAGCCATAATGGCAGCCTGTGATGTAGTGGTAGGGTGACCAATCATGGCCACCTGTGAAATCTCAAGTAGCCCTGTAAATTTTTTCATCACCATTCTGTGGTCAAAACCCCCTCCCATCTTCTTAGGGTAAGAAGTTTATCCAGTCACTTGTATCACCAAAACTCTAACTACCAGCCCTAGATATGCAAAGTACCTCTCTCAGGAAAAATGGCTTACTATAGTGTCCCACCTCAAACTGTAAAGAGTGGGGGATTTTGGCTTTCTCCAACTCTGTAACACGACCACAAATAAAAATACATTAGAACCCATTTATCCAAGGCTCCAGTGGAGGGAAGGCAGAGTGGACTGGAGACACTAGGGAAAAGCTTAAGGCAGTGGCTTGGAGGAGGTAAGTGAGAGAGCAGCTGTGGGGTTGCCAGTGCTGACTCATTGCCCACACCACAGCAAGACCACACTGTGCCCTTCGGCTTCCATCAGATGGGTCCTCATAACCCTACCCACTGGAATCAATGTCCTTGTCCATCACTGCCTGATCACAGGTTCATTGATTTACAGCTGAATCAATCTGTCCTGTCCAGAGATGTCTGAGCCTGGTGGCTGATTGCATATTCATTGGATTATATCTGAATCTGTCTCATCCAAGCAGCACCTGAACCTGGCTGCTGATCACAGATTCATTCATTTTCAGCTGAATCTATATGTCCCACTAAACTGCATCTGAGCCTGGAGGTTGATCACAGATTACTAGGGTTACAACTGAATCAATCTGCCCAGTCTCATAGTGCCTGAGTCTGATGACTGATCATAGCCTGATTGGATTACAACAGAATTAATTGGCCCTGCCCAGTGGTGGCTAAGGTGACAACTGATCACAGATTGATTGGTTTACAACAGAGCTAATTGGTCCTGACCAGCAATGCCTACACCTGATAGCTGAACACAGATCAATTAAATTAAAAACTGAAGGGCACAGACAAAGACAGTGGGTCTCTGGTTGGCTCCAACAGGCTGACTAGGCCCAGATTATGGAATGATCTGACCTTACCAGAGGTGAATCCAGGAAGTAAAGATAGTGCACCTCTACAAAACAGAAGGTCATACCACAAAGACAGGAACTCAAAAAAGCCCAATCTAAAAATCAAAAGCAAACAAGAAGAGAAAACTAAATATGAGGAGAAAAAGAAACAGTCCATAACCTGAAGAAAAGGAAGAATCCCCAGAAAGATCAGTAAATGAAATAGAAGCAAGCAAACTCTCAGATATGGAATTCAAAATAATGATAGAGAAGCTCAATAAGCTCAGTGAGCTCAAAGAAAACTACAAATAACTTCAGAGGAACTAAGAAGAACTTCAGGGAAGCTACTAGGAACTTACTGAGAACTACAGAAACATTAAAAAGGACATAGAAACTATCAGTAAGAGTCAGGAGGAAATAAAGAATACAATTTCTGAGTTGAAGAATACAGTAGAAGGAACCAACAGCAGTCTAGAGGAAGCAGAGGATCTGATCAGTGAGCTGGAGGACAACATAGACAAATATTCCAAGAGAGTGCAACAAAATTAAAAAAAAAAAAAGACTAAAAAAGAATGAAGAGGTTTTAAGAGAGCTGCAGAACAGCATGAAACACAATAATATCTGTATCATAGGAATACCAGAAGAAGAGAAACAAGGGATGGAAAACCTGTTTGAAAAAGTAATAATAGAAAGCTTCCCTAACTTGATGAGTGAAATCATTACTCAAGTTCAGGAAGCACAGAGAGTCCCAATGAGGATGAACCCAAACAGACCCACTCCAAGACACATCATAATTAAAATGACAAATTTCAAAGACAAAGAGAGAATCCTAAAAGCATCTAGAGAGAAATAGCTAATAACATGGAAAGGGGCTCTGATAAGTTTATCAGTTGATTTCTCAGCAGAAACTACTAGGCAGAAGGGAATGACAAAAAACATTCCAAGTAATAGAAAACAAAGGCCTGCAACCAAGAATACTCTACCCAGCAAGGCTGTCATTCAAAATGGAAGGCAAAATAAGGAGTTTCACAGACAAAAGAAGGCTAAAAAAAAAAAATACAGCTCCACTAAACCAGTATTGCAAGGGATGCTAAATGGTCTGCTTTAAAAAAATGAAGAAACAGAGAGACAGAGAGGAACATAGGTACAAAGGGGGAAAATGGCAATGAGTAAGTATTTGTCAATAATAACCTTAAATGTAAATAGATTAAATGCTTCAATCAAAAGACATAGAGTAGCTGAATGGATAAGAAAACATTACCTACATATATGCTGTCAACAAGAGACCCATCTTAGAACAAAAGATTGACACAGGCTGAAAGTGAAGGGATGGAAATATATATTTCAAGCAAATGAACATAAAGAAAAGGCTGGGGTAGAAATACTTATTTCAGACAAATAAACAGACATTTAATCAGGAATAACTTTATAATAAATTTGGCTTACATCATAATGAAATAAAATCCAAGTGTTCTCAAAGTAAATCTAATTTAACATGGGCCAATACTTCAAACCATTTATAAGACAGTTCATTGCTGATTGACTTGTAGAATGTGTCTATGTGATCCTAAGATGTAAAATGTCAATTACAATAATTGGTATCAATTTTGTAAAATAAAATTCACATGCAAGAACAATGACCAAAATTCAAAAGATTCTGTTACCTTGGCAGGCTATTTATATCACATTTTTCTCCTGTCTCAGTTTTGCTGGGGACTCAGCTGGGAAATAGGGATGTCATGATTAAAGAACTAGGGATCTATTTATATGTGGTGGGTAGGATCATGCTTATAACAGGAAGATATTGCTGATAAAGTGCCTCAAAATTTCATTTCTATAAAATGTATTTTTAAAATTTGTGCAGGAGATGTGTACTTATTTATGCCAATGTTAATGTTACAATAATTTCCAAACATCTGTAATACACACTAGAAATCCATGAATGATAGTCACTAGTTTGGAATTGAGGATACTCTATACTTTCCCAAAAGAAATAAATTATTCTTTAATACCTTATGAACACAACAATTTCTCATTCTGAGTGTCCCAAGAATGTAATCTATAAAAATGGAATCATTTCCCTCTTTGACAATTATGTTATTAAATATTGTAGTTACACAATTCATACAAAACATTTAAATATAGTTAGATGGTCTCCAAAAAACTTGCTCTTGCAGCCAATGGACAGGGGCTGGGCATGTATTAACATTGTTTATCAGAAGCACTTGAATGTGTGATAGTGTCAGGTTATTTGTCTTCTGTTTATTAGATTGATTTTTAAATTATAGTGCTATTACTTATTTTTTTCTCTCCACCATCTCCCAGAGAAGAGCAATCCAACATTTTTTCTTCTCCATTTTGAGGCAAATCTGTTCAAGTGCTGGAAAGAGACAGTGTAAATGTTTTCCTTTGCTTAAAGGCATGACCATAATGTATTTTCTAATATTTTGTCTATTCTTTCTTCAAAATCAAAATAATACTAAGGCAGATTTTTAATAATTAAATAAAATGATATCTATTTATTTACTTAAATTGATTATGTTGTTACATTTATCCCAATTTCTTTTCCCTTTGCTCCCCTCTACCTAGCACTCCCCTACCTCCAGCAATCCCTAACCACTTAGTTCATGTCCATGGGTCATGCATATGAGTTCTTTGGCTTTATCTTTTCGTGTACTATTCTTAGCATCTCCCTGTCTATTCTGTGTCCACCAACTACACTTTTATATGCCTGTGCCTTTCCCCCCTTCTTCCCTTTCCATCTCCCAGCTGCCACCCCTCCAAATGTTCCCCATATCTTTGATTCTGTCCCCACTCTGGCTGTCTGCTTAGTTTTTGTTTTTATTATTTAGGTTCTGTTGTTGATTGCTGTAAATTTGTTCATAATTTTGTTCCTCTTTTTTAAAATCCTTTTAACATTTCATATGATAATGGCTTGATGATGATGAGCTCCTTTAGCTTTACTTTGTCTGAGAAATACTTTATCTATCCTTTCATTCTGAATGATAGCTTTTCTGGATAGAGTAATCTTGGTTGTAGGTCCTTGCTTTTCATCACTTTGAATACTTCTTGCCTGGCCCTTCTTGCCTGCAAAATTTATTTTGAGAAATCAGCTGATAGTCTTATGGAAACCCCCTTATAAGCAACTCTTCCTTTCTCTTGCTGCTTTAAAGATTCTCTTTTTATCATTAATCCTTAGCATTCTAATTGCAGTGGGTCTTGGTATGTTCCTCCTCTGATCTAGTTTGTTTGGGACACTGTGAGCTTCCTGGACTTGTATGTCTACTTCCTTTGCAAAATTAGGGAATTTTCCTTTATTATTTTTTCACAAAAGTTTTCAATTGCTTGCTCTTCCTCTTCTCCTTCTGGTATCCCCATGCTTTGTATACTGGCACATTTAAAGTTGTCCCAGAGGTTCCTATGCCTCTCATTTATTTCAATTCTTGTTTCCTTTTTCTGTTCTGGTTGATTGTTTATTTCTTACGTTTCAAACAATTGATTTGAACCCTGGATTTCTTCTCTTTCCTTGGTTTTGTGTGTATTTTTCTTTGTTTCACAGAGTCTATCCTTCACTTCTTCCTTTCTGCATTTTCTGTTTTTAAGCATATCTGTTAAATCTGTGAGCCTTTATTCACCAGTGTTTTGAACTCTGTGTCTGTTAGGCAGGCTCTCTCCTTGGCTGTTAGGTTGGCTATCACGTCATAGCTCAGTTCTCCCCCTGGCACCTTGATCTGCTCCCTCTTTTGGGCTATACTTTTCTGTCTCCTCAGCTTGACAGCTTTCTGTGCTTGCCTCTGTACTAGATAGTCCTGTTGAACTTGTTATGTTGTAAAGGGTGGAGCTTTAGGATTTGATCATTCAGGGCAACCTGTTTCGTCATGTTGTAGCTCTGTATGGGGGGGAGGGGTCTGAGAAGAAACAATGCCATTTGCCCGTTGAGTCCAGCAGTGTCTTCCGCCACCCCAACTCCCACTAGTTTTCACAGTCAGAAGCAATGTGGCTCTATTTTTTCTGATGCTGGAACCATGGGTTTTGCAGTCTGGTCCTGGGATTGCTTCCCAGGTATAAATGTATGACTGCAGTTTTTGCTGTGTCCTCAGCTCTGGTGCTGCCACTGCCAGTCTCCTTCCTAGCTCCACTTCTTCTACCTGTCTGGCTGAGTATTTCTTTACTTCTTTGTTTGTTGTACTTTCATATAGTTTGATTTTCTGAAATTTTTGCATTGTTTTTATTTAGTTTTAAGGTAGATATAAATTTCTTCTAGTTGTGAGGGAGACATGGCCATCTTAGCTGGTAGTCATATTTTGTATACAATTTAAAAAGCATTTCTTTGTTACATTTTGGAAGCTTTGCCATCCCTGACACACATGACTTTGTGAAGTGATAGGTGGGCAATGACTTTTAAATTTATCCCCATACCTGTGATAGTCAGCTTACTCTTCCCTGTCAGTGGTTTACTTGAACTCTAATAACAGCCAAAATACCATTTTCTCCATTTTGAATTCTCCTTTGAAGTACTAATTATACTTTTCTGCCTGGATCAATTTTCAGATAAAGAGCTTAATGTTGATTCAATAATATCTAGGACAAGTACAATATGGTCTCACTTCTCCATCAAGAAATTGATATAGGAGTTTTTGATGTTGAATGCAGGGCACAATTGTCTCTGGTACAACTGTGATGCCATTTTTCATGATCCATGCTCTCTGGTAGCCTTAACTTCAAAGGTTAATAAGAAGGTAATGGGGACTCCCAACCTCTTCTTGTACAGACCACTCCAACTCCTCACTCCTCTCCAGGAAGCTGCACCTCAGGTGAAAAACACCTTTGTTCCACCTGAGAGATGATGGACAATATAGCACAAATTTAAATAGATAGCCTGACATAACTTTCCTTCAGGGATAAAGAAGCCTAATGGTATCTTTCCCTGTCTCTCTCTTTTATATATCTACCTATCATCTATCTATCTATCTATCTATCTATCTATCTATCTATCTATCTATATTATCTATCTAATCTATGTAAGGGAGAGCTTTTCCCATAATGAAGAGAACCTCTTTTAAGATGACTCTTGTCTTTGCTTCTGGAAGGTAGTTGGATAGATGGATGGATAAATATTTAATCCCAAGTTACCAGTAGCTCATTATATACTTTGTTGTCAATTATTTATTCTTTTTAACCACTACAATTACATTCTCCACTTGAATTAACTTCCTGTGTTCTGTACTATACTGTCATTTTTAAATAAAATAATTTACTTTTCTCAGTATTTCTCCATTAGAAATTATAATATCAAGATACAGATCCTAGTCATAAAAAATATTTGATTTAATTTCTCATACATGGAAAAAATATAATTGATTCTAAGACAAATTTTATTACCATAGACACCATGAAGTATCTTAAGTTTGGTGAAACATACTCTACATTCTTAGTTACCTTTAGAAGGACATGGAAACTATCAATAAGTGCCAGGAGGAAATGAAAAATACAATTTCTGAATTGAAGAATATAGTAGAAGGAATCAACAGTAGGCTAGAGGAAGCAGAGGACCGGATCAGCGAGTTGGAGGATAATGTAGACAAATACTCCAAGACAGTACAAGGGAATAAAAAAAGGCTGAACAAGATGGAAGAGGTGTTAAGAGAGATGCAGGACAACATGAAATGTAACAACAGCCATATCATAAGGATACCAGAAGGAGAAGAGAAAAAATGAATGGAAAACCAGTTCAAAAAGTCATGATAGAGAATTTCCCTAACATGATGAGTGAAAACATTAATCCAGTTCAGGAAGCACAGCGGGTCACAATGAGGATCAACCCAAACAGACCAACACCAAGGCACATTATTATGAAAATGGCTAATTTGAAAGACAAAGAGAGAATCCTAAATGCATCAAGAGAGAAAAGACAAATAACATACAAAGGGGCTCCAATAAGGCTATCAAATGATTATTCAACAGAAACAATTCAATCCAGAAGGGAATGGCAAAAAGTATTTGAAGTAATGGTAAACAAAGGCCTGCAACCAAGAATACTCTACCCAGAAAGGCTCTCATTCAAGATAGAAGGAGAAATAAGGAGCTTCCCAGACAAAAAAAGACTAAAAGAATGCATCTCCACCAAACCAGCATTGCAAGAAATGCTAAAGGGTCTGCTATAAAAATAAGTAAACAAATAAAATGAAGAAACAGAGAAAGCCAAAGAGGAATACAGACACAAAGGGAGAAAATGGCGATGAATAAGTATCAATCAATAATAACCTTAAATGTAAATGGATTAAATGCACCAATCAAAAGACATAGGGTAGCCGAATGGATAAGACAACATGACCCACATATATGCTGTCTTCAAGAGACCCACCTCAGAACAAAAGATCGACACAGATTGAGAGTGAAGGGATGGAAAACTATATATCAAGCAAATGGACATGAAA
>PVIW01017189.1:0-14699 GCA_004026585.1 Noctilio leporinus
AATTGGTGTTTCAGGATTCTTTGGGTATAGTCCAAGTAGTGGAATGGCTGGATCAAAAGGCAGTTCCATTTTTAGTTTTTTAAGGAAACCCCATACTGTTTTCCACAGTGGTGGCACCAGCCTGCATCCCCACCAGCAGTGTATGAGGGTTCCCTTTGCCCCACATCCTCGCCAACACTTGTTGTTTGTTAATTTGCTGATGATTGCCATTCTGACAGGTGTGAGGTGGTATCTTAATGCAGTTTTAATTTGCGTCTCTCTGATGACTACCGATGTTGAGCATTCTTTCATATGCCTCTGGGCCCTTTGTATATTTTCCTCAGTGAGTTGTCTGTTCAGGTCCTTTGCCCATTTTTAATTGGGCTGTCTGTCTCCCTGGTGTTGAATTGCATTAGTTCTTTATATATTTTGGAGATCAGACCCTTGTCTGAGGTATCATTGGCAATTATGTTTTCCCATACAGTTGATTCCCTTTGAATTTTGCTGATATTTTCTTTAGCTGCACAGAAACTTTTCAATTTGATATAGTCCCATTTGTTGATTTGTTCTTTGATTTCCTTTGCCCTTGGTGAAGTATCAGTAAACATATTTTTGTGTAGGATATCCGAAAATTTACTGTCTATATTTTTCTCCAGGACTTTTATGGTGGCACTGCTTATGCTTAAATCCTTTATCCATCTTGAGTTTATTTTGGTGTATGGTGTAAGTTGGTGGTCTAGTTTTATCTTTTTGCATGTTGCTGTCCAGTTCTCCCAACATCATTTGTTGAAGAGACTGTGTTTATTCCATTGGATGTTCCTTCCCCCTTTGTCAAATATGAGTTGACCATGAAGTCCTGGGTTAATTTCTGAGCTCTCTATTCTGTTCCATTGATCTATAGGTCTATTCTTATGCCAGTACCATGCTGTTTTGAAGACAGTAGCCTTTTAGTATTGTTTGAAGTCCAGTATTGTGATTCCTCCTACCTTCTTCTTCTTTCTCAAGATTGTGGTGGCTATTTGTGGGCATTTTTGGCTCCATATAAATTTTTGAAATATTTTTTCTATTTCTGTGAAGTCTGTCATTGGTATTTTAATTGTGATTGCATTGAATATGTAGATTGCTTTGGTAATATGGACATTTTAATGATGTTAATTCTTCCCATCCACGAACATGGTATATGCTTCCATTTATTTGTGTCTTCCTTGATGTCTTTCTTCATTGTTCTGTAGTTTTCTGAGAACAGGTCTTTTACCTCCTTAGTTAAGTTCATTCCTAGGTACATTATTTTTCTTGTTGCTATGGTAAATGGGATTTGTTTTTTCGCTACTATTTCTGTTGTTTCTTTATTAGTATTCAAAAATGCTTTTGATTTCTGGATATTGACTTTATACCCAGCTATTTTGCTAAATTTGCTTATTAGGTCGAGTAAGTTTTTGGTGGAGCCAATCGGGTTTTGTATGTACACTATCATATCATCTGCAAATAATGACAGTTTGACTTCCTCCTTTCCAATTTGGATAACTTTGATTCCTTTTTCTTCTCTGATGGCTATAGCTAGAACTTCCAAGACAATGTTGAATAGAAGTGGAGAAAGTGGACAGCCTTGCCTGATTCCTGATCTTAGGGGGAAAGCTTTCAGTTTTTGTCCATTAAGTATAATGTTGGCTTCAGGTTTCTCATAGATGACCTTTATGATGTTGAGGTATGCTCCCTCTATTCCCTTTTTGCTGAGGGTTTTTATCATAAATGGTTGCTGCACTTTATCAAATGCTTTTTCATTAAGCTATCATTTTGACAGAAAAGTTTGTTACATTCTTAAGGAAAAATTAAATACATTTTTAATTTTAAACAGTTACCTGATTGAACTACATATTTACCATTACCCACTAATATCTACTATGTTTCTAGCAATTTCAAAATTTCATCTTCCCTATACAATTTATCTTTTTGAGCTAAAATTTTTACAGTTTTCCAAGGAAGTTATATTTTTCCTATTAAGTTAATTCTGTAAATATCAAAATAATTGGAAATCCAAACTTGCAAATTCTGACAAATATTGTGAAGAATCGGAAATTTCAGCCAAACTGGAACACTTTTTGCTTGGTCATCAAAATAACAGCTTGTGTTATCCCAATAATGATTGTGTGTTGTCTGTTGACTTCTTCTGGGAAGTCATACTCGAAATATTTTTTTTTTCCCTTACCTATGTGGAACTGAGCCATCAAGACAATTAACATGATAAAACAAGTACAGATGATTTTCAATTCTTGACTTGACTATTTTGAGTATGTTAGCTATGACTAACAAGGTTTATCATTAATTGTTCTCAATTAATATCTCAATTTGATTAATATGAACATCAACTGGTCAACCAGGCCATGGCACATCATCCAGTGAAAAATACCCAGCAAGAATATTAGCAATTGACCCTTAACATGTTCTATTGTTCACATCTTCTCCATACACTGAAAAAAATTTATTGCATGTGTTTCAGTTGCATTTTTTTTTACCTTTCTTGAAATAGTAAATCATAATATGCTGAAAAGGAAGCTTATTTTTTTCACCTTTCATACTAAAATTATTACACAAAAATTCATCAATTTTAGTAACTTTTTCTTTAATGGACACTGGTATGACAGCTCTCATTATGCAATGTAACAAAATTATGTCAAACAAAAGTAAAGGCAACTAAGTGCTACTAGAGTAATGTTACAGAAAGAGCTCAATAAACTTTTCTGTCACCACAAGTAATATTCTTAAATAATTAATATTGTCATGTCCAATTCTCTTGCATTAATATTAAGGCAAGGTCACAGCTCCAAGCAAAGAAAGGCAATTATGCTGTGTCAATGATAAAGGATTATCAGAATTCAGGGACCTGAAGGGGTCATTCTGATAATGCTTTGGAGTTTTTAGTGCTGATTGTGTCTATATCTGGGCTTCCCAAAGTCTTGGCCATGGGGTTTCCCTTTTGTCACCTGAAATACTGTGAAAAGAGAGCCTACACACTTGTCACTGTAGCCTCACACTGTGGGCTACCCACTGATCATTGCAAGGTGACTCAGCAAATTCAGGTCCAGCCCATCATGGAAAGATGTAAATTGCTCTTTACAAGAATGTGCATGTTTACACATGGCAGTGATTTTGCTATTGGACATCTCCTGTTTCAAGCAGATTCTAAGATATTGATGTCTGATTCCTTGGCATAAGTCCCTATGTAAGATCTTCTAGGAGCTGTGGACCTGGTAGTCATAGAGAGTAAGAAGTGCTTAAAGGGAACAAGAGCCAGAGTCACAGTCACCCTGTGTCATTTGGTATCCTAGGGGAAGACAGGATGATAGAACCATGGAGGGTGGGTTCTAGGCTCTGAACTTGGTCCTGCATGTATATGAATGAACCAACTCATGGAAGTAGATTCCAGAAGACACTGTGACACCCTAACTAAGTCCATGGAATAGACACACTTTCCCCCAGGATGCTTTCCATGCTGCTACACAGTGCACATTATAGTGGACTTGGCTCTGCAGCACATGACCTGACACAGGGTGTTAAGCAGGACAATTCAACCAACACAGCTCTGGAGACAACTTGCAGAATGTTTCTTTTATCTCAACCATCATAACCTGAAATTGATTAAAGGTACTGGCTCTCAGAAAGGGATTTCTCCATAATTGGCACATTTAGGGATCAATTAAATTGAGACTGACTGCCAACTTATCCATCGCAGTCCACATGGATCTGTACCAATTGTAAGGCAAAAAACTTCTGTTCAGGTGCTGGCTTTTCACTCTGTTCCCTGTTGTGGTCAAAGTTGCATCTTCCAGCAGGGGAAGAGAGGGGTCAGTTTAGCCAGGGCAGAGTCTCTTCTGTTCTGTATTTGCCTTCAACAAGAGGAAGAAAACTTGCATCATTCACCTGTTTGTGGGAGGCCAAGTGATCATGTTTCACCGTCCCTGTGTGTGCTCAGTCTTTGCCTTTCCAACAAACAGCCAAACACAAAATTCTACTTCCCACAGTGAGATAGAATTAGGGGATTCAGAGTGTGTATGGGGTGTGTCAATGACTGATGCCAAGCCTGACTACAAGGACAGCTGTGGGAATGACATTTTTACCTGACCTTCTAACACTCACATTGTGATGGCCATTACATCAGGGTCTGAGAATGCCACAGGCCCCTGATAACAGTGGGGATGGAAAAGGGACTGAATGGATTCACCACCGTGGTCCTGGGTCCAACACAGACTGTTGCAGCAGTTGTGTGTGACAGTTCCAGGTGAAGCTGGCTTACCTTAGTTGGTTAAGGACCATGTCACAGGTGATGCACAGCCTTCTCCATTGTAGTGAGGACTCCAAATCCATAGGGGCAGAGAGTCTTGCAGTGTAGGTAACACTGGACACAGACACCCATTCATGCTCTCATCACTGCAAAGTGGTCCTACAACCTCACAGGGCATGTCCCACTCTACGCTGGATCAGGTTCAAGGGAGCAGTAGGGAAGGTCATGCACAGATGCTGGACTCAGTGTTAGCAAATGTCAACTTTTGACACAACCCAGGCCTGCTCAGGGCTCTGTGTTTAATTATTAAAATGCTACCATGACCACTCTCCACAGGACACTCAACTAAACTGAGTCATGACCCTCTGGATAGGTCTTCAACACCGGATCCCACTATATAGTTTGAGGACATGCAAATAGGGCCACTCTGCTCATGGAAAGCATCCCAGCCCTGAAGCTGCAGATCTGGGGCAGGAGCACAGCCTAGGATTCCCAAGTGTGACCAGTGCCTGGTCAGGGAAGAATACATACCACTTACCATGGAATCTGAGCTCAGCTGGGTTTTCCATGTTACAACTTGAAGAAGTAATTTATGGGACAGAAGAGACACTGAGTATATAAGTGAATATAAGTAATAAGAAAACCAGATGGGTGCCAGTTTACTGAAAAGTCTTTGTGTTTGCAGATGTTCATTGGACATGCAGCTGGTAGAGTCCAGGGGAGAATTGGTGTAACCTGGGGGTCTCTGAGAATGTCTAGTATGGCCTCTGGATTCATGTCTGATGACTATACCATAACTTGATTTGCCAGGCTCCAATGAAGAGGCTGGAATGGGTATCATATATGAATAGGAATGATGGTAACACCTAGTATGACAATTTTGTGAAGGGCTGACTGACCATCTCTAGAAACAATGGCCAGAATATGCTATACATACAAATGAACAGCCTGAGAGCTGCAGACATGGCTGTTTATTGCTATGTGAGGCATGTAGTGAGGGAAAATCAGCTTGAGCCCAGAGACAAACTCCCTGGGGAGACAGGAGGGCTGTGGTGTAGGGGGCACTCAGGACACCAGGGGAGCCAGGGGACCAGGATGCGCAGTGGGAAACAACGCTGCCATTGATGAGGATTCTGACTCCACAGGACAGCTTTTCAGGGCCCAGTGTTTCTGCATCAGCACCTGCTCCTGCTTCTGTGGTGACCCCTGTCTTCCGATGCAGTGACCCCTGTCTTCCTCCCCCAGGACTCTTTTCTGTGGCATCTGAGATGGAGGACTTTGGGTGATATTTCAGTGTGACATTCCCATAAGTTGGGCCTGTGTTGGATGCACTGACTGGACAAGGGTCTTCTGGTTCTAACCCTACCCAGGATACCAGGATTGCTTAGGTTATACTGAGCACCGGGCTCGGCCCAAGAGCAGGTGTAGATGCAGGTTAAGGGCTGGTTCCAGGTAGGTGTGGGTTTAAATCTCCACACAGCAGTTTCCCTATGAAAGTCTCCCTTCCTTTTCAATTATGTACTGACCTCCTAAATATTGAATTACAGAGATTTGTTTTAATAGGAGAAAAACATGCACTGAAGTAAGAGAGCCCTTCAGTAAGCAAGGAAACTCCTGTCCTAATGAATCATCATATCTTCTCATCCACATCAGCTGGATTCACAAGAGACTCTGATGGACCCAACAGTGCAGTCAATCCCCACTACAGGTTAGACTCCAAGCCAGCCATCATCAGCAATGTATGCATGTTGGAGGTTGGGCAGCAGATGTATATGAATCCAAGGTTGGAGGACAAAGACCCCTGCTGGAGATCTGACATCATATCCATGACACCAATGCAGAAATAGAGGGAAGATCCCCAACATACCTTGGTTGATGTCCAGAATGATGAAATCACACACACACACACACACACACACACACACACACACACAGACTCTTAAAATGTTTGTCATGTCACTGAGGAGGTATTTGAGAGCAGGGAAGACTTTTCAGAAAGTCAGAAATGGCTGGGTCACATAAGATAAGGAGACAGGTTCAGGTTGTTATTGTTCATCCTTGACAATGTTAGTAAGAGAAGTGCTCACAGGAGTCACTTGTGTGGTTTCAATCTCTCACTTTCTCTTCAGGTTTCCCATGTATGTACAGGAGAAGACAAGGTGAATCTTAACATGTCATCTTTATTATTTTTTCAGAGTTTTATTTATTATTTTCATAGAGAGGGGAAGGGAGAGAGGCAGAAAGGGAGCGAGACATCAATGTATGATTGCCTTTCACTCGCTTCCAGGTGGGGACCTGGCTGGAGACTTGGTTTGCAACCTGGTTATGTACCCTGGCTGGGGAATCGAACCATTGACCTTTGGGTTCACAGGCTGGCATCTTATCTACTGTGCCACCAGCCAGGGCTTAACGTGTCATCTTTAAACATCACAAACTACAGCCTGGCTACTTATTCCAATGATCACCCAGGAAACATAAGTGATAATACAGAGTTCCAGACCGTTATGGGTAGAAAACAATTCTAGTTCCTAAGAAGTAAGAATAGTGATTATATATAAACAATAAGGGGAAAATAATAATACATTATATAGGCATCCAAGTTCAAGGTGTAGGGTGAAATCTGTCCACTGTATAAGGCCCTCAGCTTGTTCTGAAGGATTTAGGACCCCTTTCTGCTCCCAGAGGAGAGAAGTTTGAACAGGATACATGAACCCTCAGTTTTAGGAACTCTGATGGAGAACTTTCCAACTGGGTGGATTCATGATCTGATCCATTCCTTGTTTGTATGGGCTGATGTTTTTGTCACTCAAAATTTACACGTTAAAACCTGAGGTCCATGTGGTGACATTAAGAAGTGGTGCCTTGGGACAAATACCAGGCCTGGGGTTGTAGCTCACATTCAGGGGATTAGGGACTTTATAACAGAGGACCTAAGGGGCTCCCTTGCCCAGCCCACCCTCTGACATTACAACAGATAACAACCATCTAGGAAGCAGGTTGTTAACAAACATCAAATCTGCCAGCATCTATTCTTGGATAGTCTCCATGCCTGTGACAATTACATTTCTGTTGTTTGGACAATGGCCCAATCCATGGTGCTTTGTTACAGCTTCCAGAACAGGTCAGGAGTCTAGTGTAAGGTGACCACAAGGATTGGCTACCTGGAGTTCGGCTGCCCTTTATGTTGTAAACAGCACAGCATGAATGTTCTTTCAGTAATGTTCAAGGGTAGGCTTTGCCTGGTGTTTTCATCCACTGCCAGTATTTCCTGTCTGTGGGACAGGAGACCATGGGAGGCTCCTAAACTGGTGTAGTGGGAAAGCAGAGTTAGGAGAATAGTATAGTCCAGGAACCATTCAGTATTTTCCACATCAGCATGGAGCAGACCCAGGTCTCACTGGAGGCAAAGTCCAGTGAGCATGTTCCTCCCAGTCACCAAGTCACAGGGACATGGCTGATGGGCTCTTGAAGTCATGGACATGAATGCCACTCAGGAGGAGCATTTGTTGAGAGGGTTTGAGAGTTCACTTGGGTTTGATTATTTTAACTAAGGATTTAATTTTTCACACTTGTCTAGAGATCATATATACTAATGGGAGTATGGCATTTGGATCATAGTAGCTACCTTACAGAATACCGATCCATGTGCTGTGTGCAATTCAGTCACTTGACCCTATAGTTGGTAAGCCATTGTGGGAGGGGAAAAGAAGCTGAACACATAGCATGTCAAGAACAGCTGAATGCTCTACATGTATTCGCATCGTCCAGGACACTCAGTGCACATGCTGACGAAGGACAGGAACTGTACTTGGGGCACAAAGAGCAGCCCTTGCAGCACCCGCTGCCCTTGGCCCAAGAGGCTGACAGTGGTGAAGACCTTCATTCCTTGTGTGGACAAGGTGGCACAGGGAGTTCTCTCTGAGCTGGAAACCACAAAACACTGTGCATGTGGAACATCATGATAAATTAAAGTGTGCCAAACGGACTGATGGTGGAAATGAGCAACAACAATAACACTACAACACGCAGACTAAACAGCCTCTTATAAAAGTCTCCACTGTCATAGTGAGGGTGCTAGTCCCTCTGTGGTGAGTGGGGACCATTGCTCAGAACTCCACTTCTCTGTCCCTAAGGAGAGAAGCTCATGCAAGTAGGGTGTTCCAGGTGCAGATAAACCCAGCCTCTCCACTGTTCACACACATCTGGGAACATGGCACCCAGCCCCGCACCTCTGCTCTTCACCTTCACAGTAGCAGTAAACCCAGAGGAAGGACAATGAAGTTTGGGTTAAGCTGGCCACTTGCTCTGATGATTCTACATGGTAACATTACAGAGAAACTGGGGCCTTGTGTGTGTGTGTGTGGGTGTGTGTGTGGGTGTGTGTGTGTCTGCTGCTAACAACTTTCTTGTCTGCAAATGTCCAATGTGAGCTACAGTTGGTGGAGTCTGGGGGAGACCTGAGACAGCCTGGAAGGTCTCTGAGATTCTCCTGCAAAGGGCCTGGATTCACCTTCAATGACTATTACATAAACTGGATCCACCAGCCTCCAGGAAAAGGACTGGAGTGGATAGGTTTTATGAGAAACAAAGCGAATGGTCATACAGAAGAACATGCTGCATCCGTGAAGGATCGATTCACCATCTCCAGAGATAATTCCAAAAGCACTGCCTATCTGCAGATGAACAGTCTGAGAGCCGAGGACTACACTATGTACTAATGCACTCAAGACACAGTGAGGGGAATTCTGCCTGAGCCCAAAATCCTCCCTGCAGCAGGGGCTGGGACCACCAGGGTGCGCACAGGATCCACAGACTGTGCAGGAGCAGAGCACTTGGAGGTTAAGAATGGTTTCATCTTCGGCAGGGAGCTTCCTCCCCATCTGACATTCAATAGGTGTTAATTAAGAACCACCATGTGCATAAAGTGGTTGTTTCTCCTCCATCTAAATGCATTGGGCAGATGAACATTATTTGTCACTTGGAAATCTTCTGTTAAATAGCTTTGATGTCTCAGAGATTTTTATATTAGTTTGACTGGATTACAAGGAGCCTAAATTTCTGGCTGAAAGGTATGCATGGGTTTGTCCAGAGTGTGTTTACAGATTAGCTTGACTTTGAGTTGGTGTTTCTGTAAAGCAAATTGTTTTCCCCAATGCGAATAGGCACCCTCTACTCTACTGAGGGAATGTCTGGATCAATAAGTGAAGGAGTTAACCTTAAGCCCTTCACTTCTGTGTGCTGAATCCTGGAGATGGACAGAGGCCTTCCCCTACCCTGGGCCCCCAACCCTCTGCCATGAGACCAGGCTGAGTTAGGACAGCAGCTCTACTGAGTCTGCTGTCTGCAACTGCAGCTCATGGACTTGGGACATCTCACTGTCTAGAATATGAGCATCAGTTCCCTATAAATATAAATGTCTATATGCAGTCAGTGAAGGAACAGGAAGGTTGCATTAATTACCATCAGGTTAGAATTTGCAAAGCATCTAACCAGCATCCCGGGTGCCCTAGATCTGTGAGGACCATTGGAAATATTAGAAGTTTGTGAAGACCTAGAGGAGGTGACCGAGGATGGAATAGGACAGTGCTGTGTGGCATCAGAGCTCACTAAGATAACTTTAGAGAAACAAAGCTGATAACATGGCACATGATCCACTGTGATTTTTCTCATTCTTGTTTTTAAAATATTTTATTCATTATTTTTAGAGAGAGGGGAAGGAGGGAGGAAGAAAGGGAGAGAAACATCAATGTATGGTTGCCTTTCACCTGCCTCCAGCTGGGGACCTGGCTGGTGACCTGGCTTGCTACCTGGGTAACTTCCATGCCTGGGAATTGAACCAGCAACCTTTGAGTTCATAGGCTGATGCTCAGTCTACTGAGCCACACCAACCAGGGTGATTTTTCTCATTTTTAAAATATTTTATTTATTGCTTTTAGAGAGAGGGGAAGGGAGAGAGGCAGAGAGGGAGAGAGACATCAATGTGTGGTTGCCTTTCACCTGCCTCCAGCTACAGAGCTGGCTGGAGACCTGGCTTGCAACCTGGTTATGTGCCCTGACTGGGGAATCGAACCAGCGACCTTCAGGTTCGCAGGCCGGCACCTTATCCATTGTGCCACCAGCCAGGGTCAATTTTTCTCATTTTTAATTTTGTCAATTACCAACAGCAATTTGTATTCCTTGTAGAAACTTTCATGCCAAATATTTACTGAAATGATACTTATTTGATACATCAGATTACTATGAACATTTCCTTATAAATATTTGTTTGATACAGATCTCAATTGTGATAATGCATTATAATCAAAAGATAAAAAAATAAAAGATTAACCTTGAAGATAAATATTCAGTGACTGAAAAGACACACTTACATAACTGACACATGATTAATACATCCAGCATTGATTCACAGTCCTGAAAACACAGAAAGTTTCTCAGTGCTCTCCTAGGTAGGATCTACCTGTGACACTCCACAGACTGTAAAAACCGAAACAGATGATCCCTGGACCTAAGAGAGAACTCAGTGCCTGACATGTTCTGCATTTGAAGTACATGGAGTCCACATGCAGAATATTGCTACAGGTCCTCCACACCCAATAATAGAGAAGACCACCTATGAAAAGGAGCAGTGTCTGAGTTCTCCCCTGTAACACCTGTGTCAGTTCAAGACTATCCATGTAGATTGATCCAGATACCCAGGTGCATGTGAGATGGTGGTTTCTGCATTGACTGACAGGTTCAGCTATGGGTCACTGAGAAGTGGGACTGTCTCCATGTGGCACATGGTGTCTAAGATCCATAGTGTATGTGGTCAGGAGGGAAGCTAACCATAAGGATGGAGCAGTAGAAATGACGAAAAGGCTAGGGTGCCCCACCATAGAGCTGACCTAAAGTAGGGTGAAACTCCCAGGCATAGAATCCAAGTGTGGGTGTTGCTCATGTTGTAGGTACAGGGGAGAAGGGAGACCTGGAGTTCATTACCATGACAGTTTTTAAAGAGAGGGGAAGGAGGGAGGAAGAAAGGGAGAGAAACATCAATGTATGGTTGCCTTTCACCTGCCTCCAGCTGGGGATCTGGCTGGTGACCTGGCTTGCTACCTGGGTAACTTCCATGACTGGGAATTGAACCAGCAACCTTTGAGTTCATAGGCTGATGCTCAATCTAATTATATTTAATGAATGTGTGTGTGTGTGTGTGTGTGTGTGTGTGTGCATGTGCACACCATTTAGTGGGTAGTAGGATACAATGGAACTTGGGCCATGTGCAGGGACCTTCCATCATAGGAAACTGAGGTCATCAGAGGCCCACAAATATCCTGAGACCTTTTGGGTTCAGTGTTGTTGGGTGGGACAATGTACCTCACAGCATCAGGGAAAGGGCTTCCAGGTTGGTTCACAGAGCACTCTCTTGGGGACTGCCTGTAGAATCACTGAGGTTTAGTTAGGTCTGTCCTCTGTGCCCAGAGAACCAAAGCACATGGTATCCCAGAGAGAACATTCTGAAGTCAGTTAAAAACCTTTAATTCTAGACTAGATATGCTTATTGATTTATGCCCTCTGAGCCCAGACAGGGTACTCCCCTGCAGGACACAGACCCGGCATCAGTGTTTGTGTGAGACCCACAAGCTCAAAGCTGTGGCCCAACAGTTGCAGTGGGAGCTGGGAGAGATTTCTTGTGAGGGCCTGTGTCTTCCTCTTATCATTCAAACCTCTAAAATAAAAGTTGGACATGAGGAAACTAGAAATATATTATGCATTCAGGACACTTACCAACCTTCCTGAGACATAAGAACCACAGTGGATGAAGCCATTTTGAGGGTCTCTTTATCTGAATTGTAAAGAATTGTGAAATGAATAGTTTCAGTAACTCAGTACATGGAGAATTTTGGAGACACACTGAGCCAGGAATATGTCACTTGGGTATTAAAGGTCAGAACTCATCCAGATGGTCCCTGTGTGTCACTCAGAAGTGGGCTCACCTACAGGACAGGAGCATGTCCTGTAGGGCTCTTTCCTCAGTGGGAGGAGCTGATTCAGTACAGAGCACAGGGACCTGCCAGGGGACACATATCCTCCAACACTGATTAGGACTTTCAGCCTCAGACTTCCTCTGAGAGTGCCTCTATGTCCCCTATCTCCTCTCAGGCGGGGACAAGTCTTTGGCTATGAAATAGTCTGTATCAACAATATGCACATGAGAAGAGGTAGACTAGGTTAAAAGTTGAACTATCTGTGTCCTGAGAGCATCACCCACAGCCACACCTCCCCTTCATAACTCCTGCCAACACAGCCTCTCACCATGAACTGGAGCTGGAAAGCCTTCTTCCTTGTAGCAGTGGCTATAGGTAAAGGGATCCCTAAGTCCCTGGGTTAAGGAGGAGACCAGGGAGAATTAAAAGAGTTTCCCGGCTGAGGTGAGGAATCCCGGAGCCTCAGTGAAGGTCTCCTGCAAGGCTTCTGGATTCACATCCACTGGGTACATTATGCACTGTGTGCCACACTCCAGGTTAGATGTGTGGGACAAATTGACCATGAAACTAGCTCCACAATCTATGCACACAAGTTCCGTAACAGAATCAACATGACAGGGGACATTACCAGAAGCAGAGCAACAGGGAACTGAGCAGCCTCAGAGCCAAAAACATGGCCATGTATGACTAAAAGACATACAGGAAACATAATTGAGCATGAGGCCAGACACAAACCCTCCAGAGGGTGGGGCTGTGGCCACCAGGGGGCGCTCCTGTTTCCTGAGCCCAAGGACCATCCCTGTTGCGAGTGTATTTGGAGGTTTGGTCAGGTTTCCTGTCTGGTTTTCTTTTCCGGTAACAGTTTCTCTCAGGGAACCTGTGTGGATTCCTAATGCTGTGCTCAAACTTTGAAATATTTGCATTAGAAAAATCTGTTGTAAAGAAAGACAGCATTGCCACACAAAAAATAAATAAATAAAAATAGCATCGGCTTTTTCAGACACTCTTGTGTGTTCAACTCCAATGAATCATCACAACTTCTGATCCAAGTCAGGTGAATGAAACCAGATTCAAGGAGGGTACAATATATGCATCATTTACTCATTCTTCCTGCCTGAATGCAGCCAGTCAGAGACCACTTGTGAGTGAAAGTTGCTGACTGAATGGCTTATCCATTCCCTTGTCATAGGGGATGACTGAAGTCTCCTCAGGAGGAGGACCATGGGCCACCAGTGTTAGAGGGAGTAAGTAGCTCAGGGTTTCTGAAACTTTAAATAAAATTAATGTCAAAAAAAAAAAAAAAACACACCTTATTTTCAATCTCTGCAGAGATTGTGGGTGGTGGTAACCATGATGTGTGGGAGTCCTGGCCACACAGCACAGCACTGGTTTGTAACAATTCTATGCTCTGAGAACCTCCATCACTGCATGTTCAGGGGGAATGCAAATTCCAGCAGCTCCTGTCAGGAAATGACCTCCAGGCATCAAGGAGTCCCAAGCACAATAAATGCAACATATTAACGCCCCATAGACTGTGGGGTTGAATGAAACAATAAATTATTTAAACAGCCCTTGAGAACTAGTTGGGGTCAAGTATCACCTTCACAACTGGCCAAGCATTTGCTGTTTCTGGTAACAGAGGAGCAGGAAACAACTCCCACTGTCTCCAGAATACATCACACCAGGGGTGATGGAATACCAGTGTTTCTATCCCATGTATGCAGTGTCATAGGGAAATTTAACAAGGCTCATTTAAAATGATCAGATGCCAATAAGCAGCTATCTTGAGACATCTACTATCTGAGTGAAGTAGAAAGTTACAAAGTTTTCCATTTTTTTTGCTTAAAATTACATGCTAAACATTGACATTTTATAATAAGTGCCTTTGATTCCTATGTAGACTTATCCTTTGAGGGCTCAGATGAGATAATAGCCCAAATTAAGGCTCCTCATTTGGCATAATGAACTATTAGAGCATTTTCTTAGCTTCCATATTATGCTTTTGTATTGACATCCATCTTTATGTTATTGCAGTCTCTAGGATGGATGAGGCTTCCAGGTTTCCCAATTGTTTGTGGGATGGGGTTTCCAGATTTGAGAGCCCATTGTTGACACAAAATATCCCAAATCACACATGCCCCTGATACTTCTCTTGCTTTTCTCCTCTCATCCAGATTGAGAAGTTGTAGGAGCTGCCATACCTCCTGACATTTGGACAGATTTTACATCAGATGAGGAATGAACACTGATAAAAAGTTTCATCATTAATGCTATATCCTGGTTACCCATGAATGTTTATCCATCAACAAGCAATATTATTTTAGGTCCTCCATGAGAACCTCTAATGAATTAAAATTTTCACTGAATTTCCCCTGATGGGGACTGGATAATTGTGAGCCCAACATGTATCACACAAGTGTGCAAAACTCACCTGAAACCTGGAACATGTGTCAAAGTTCAAGCCAATGATTTCT
>PVIW01017190.1:0-14695 GCA_004026585.1 Noctilio leporinus
AGTGGTCAGGGGGAAAGGGGTTGGGGGGAGGGGGGAGGCAGAGGCAAGGAAGGGGAGCAGTTTAGACAAGAACCTAGTATAAAGGAACCATGGACATGGACAACAGGTGGGATTGACTTTGGGGGGAATGGGTGGGTGGGGAGGGGGACAGAGGGGAGCAAAAAGGGGATGGATGTAATACAACAACAATAAAATTTTTAAAAAAAGAGAGAAATAATAAAAGTAAGTCTGCTTGACTCTGGATTCTGAATTTTAACTCTTGTAAACAGGTTTGAACATATATAACCCGCTCGACACTTGTTTTAATAATTAGCTGGTGATTCCACATTTGATGGACAATCCTCAGGTTACAACATCCTGTGGTGACACAAAGAGACTAAAATTTAAAAATATGAAGCATCATAATTATTTTAGACCTGGCAGGACCTCAGCAATCACTTAATAGGTGAAGAACATGAAGCCCAGAGAAATTAATGGAGTAGTCCAAGGTCACAGGTCACTATCCTAAACAGTTGAGTTTGAAACCCAGTTCTAGATACCAATACAGTACTTTGGAAAATGTTGTCAAAGACCAGGCTTCTGGAGCTCCAAAGCAGCCACCCAGCCACGCTCTGCATTTGTGGCTGCCCCATCCATGGGGAGCACCTTCCATGTCTCATACATAACCAGTGCTTCCATCGCCACGTAATGTTCCTTGAAGACAGCGAGAAGAACTCAACCCAGTTGGCTTTTCCAGGACATGGAGCTAAAATCAGAGATGATTCCAGGAGCAGAAAGCAGGACCTCCGTCATTAAAAAAGGTACTGAGGGGAGAAAACCACAGAGCAGTCAAAGTTGTATAATAGGTAGATAGGCATGAATAGAGTATGAACAATAGGTCAGGTGCAGAGGGTCACCAGGGCAGAAATCCTTGGGTGCCTAACAATGGGCAAAACTACAGGCCCTTACATGATGACTCCCTTAAGCACTGACCTCCAAAGATGACATCTAGGCCTCAGCTGTGTTTCAGCTCCAGGCCCAGAGAAGAGCAGAACCATACAGAATGATGCCATAGCTGACATCTGGACCAGCTGCATTGATCAATGATGCACTGTCCTTGTGCTGACCAATCAGTGGAGACCATGACCCTGATGGAGCACACCTGGAAAGCTGATGAATATTCCATTGATATTCTCCCCTGAGACCTCCAGATAAAAAGTGCGTAAGCTCTGGCTGGTGGCACAGTGGATAAGGAACTGACCTGCAAACCCAAAGGTCACTGGTTTGATTCCCCAGCCAGGGCACAGAACCAGGTTGCAAGCCAGGTCTCCAGACAGGTCGGTAGCTGGAGGCAGGTGAGAGGCAACCAACCATACATTGATGTCTCTCTTCCTCTCTGCCTCTCTCCCTTCCCCTCTATAAAATTTTTTTTTTTTTTTAATTTAAAAGTGCTTAAGAGTTAAGACAGGGACCTGCACATGCCTTCTCTCCCTTTTTTCTGGGTACACTTGTGCCTTTTTCCCTCTCTCATTTCTTGAGCTCTCTCTCTCTCCCTCTCTTTTCTAAATAAACTTTTTCTTATATTTTGAGTCTTGGCTCTGAATTATTTCTTAGTCAGAACTCAAGTACTGAGGTTGCTAAACAGAGGTCTAATACTAGGTGCTATTTCACTGCCAACAGATGGAGAAAGCTAAGCTCCTGAAAGAATCCAGACAACAGAGCTGTGGCTGGACATGCGAGAGAAGCTGTGAGTGAAACCATTCCAGAACCTGCTGCTATGGTTCCAGAGCACTTGTTTTTCCCTTGTGCTGGTATGGTTGCCTCCTGTGTGGGTAGTCACAACGAGAAATACCTAATTTTAGCCTTTGCCTAAAGCATAGGCTACAGTCTATGAAGGGACTCATAGCACTTTCTTTTAGAGGTTCATTTAAACATTTTATTTAAACTATATCTCAAGCTCACAGAATAGTTTCAAAAATTAAACAGTGAACACCTATATATCATTTGTCTAGATTTACAGAATGTGTTTTGCCACATGTCTCACAGTATTTTTTATTGTTTGTTTCTTGATGAATCATTTTAGAATTTCAGACATCACAACCTCTATATCTAATTACTTTAGTGACAAATACTAAGAAAAGGACATTTAAAAAAAAATATATATATACACATATAATATATATATAATTACAACACAATGATCCATCATGAATATTTTATATTGTACAATATTATTATTTAAAGTCCATTCAAACTGCACAAGCTCTCCCAATAATGTTCTTTATAGCATTATTTTTCTGATCCAGGAACCAGTTTCAGATCAAACATCGCATATAGTTGACATTTCTCTTTAGTCTCCTTTAACTGGAACAGTTCCTCAGCCTTTGTTCTTCATGGCCTTGACATTTTTGAAAAGTACAGGTTAGTTTTCCCTCTGGTTTGGGTTTGTCTGATGTTTTCTCATGAGGAGAGTCATTCAACATTTATGGCAGGCATACCACAAAAGTAAGGTTGTGTCCAAGTGAAACGGCTTTAATCACAATATTTTTATATGATATGAATTATGTCTTATATACTGTATTTTTTAGTTCAAGGAGTACAATGTAGAATAAACCAAATGAGCCATTAAATGATTCCTGGAGAAAGAATACACTTAAAAGGAAGGTCACTATATGGACAGCATTCTTTGCTGCCTACATGTTTAGTATAGAAAGCATGACTCTTGGTCAAGGTCATATCAGACTGACCTCCTTTTTGGTTTCTATCATAATGACATAATTGAGCAGCATTAATTTCTTTGAAGAAGGGGGTGACAGCCTACTTGGAAGGTTACTCCCCACTATAATTTGCCCATAAACTTAAAAATTTTTAATTTTCACCATCAAACATAATCAATTCTCTTCAGAAACACTATAGACTCCAAAGGCTTTAAAGAGTTGGAATAACTAAATCAACTTCCCATTTCTCACCATTTAAGTTTAAAAAATGAAGGAAACATTTCACCTTTAATGACATTTGTTTCATTATCTATTTATAGCATGTTTATGTTAAGGACATTTTTCAATATAGAAGCTGATAATATTGAGTTCTGAAAACTGCAAGTGCCTTCTCTGTTTACTGGTCTCTATTTTCCATACTTATCTGCTTCTCTCCAGGCACCTGTCACCCACTTGCTCATAGCCTTTATCATCTTCCCTAACACTGTTCTAACACTTTCCCAAGTAGCCAGTGATTATGTTTGATATCCCATTATCCAATTTACACAGTAGACAAAATGCTTTCCCAAAGCATTTTTGTACTTTCCTGACTAATACTGTCCAAAAACTTCTTTCTTACATTTACATAAAATTCAAATCACCTACTCCAGTCAAATGCCCTACCTATTTCTCCAACTGCCTCTCCTCATGCCTTCCTTCTCAATTAGCCTACTCCAATCATGCTAACTTTTTTTTTTTTCTTGAGTAAACCTGTTCCCATACCTCAGGGCCTTTGCACTTGCCAATCTTTCTGCTTGGAATCCTTTTTCTTTGGCTTGGCCTCTGATAACTCCTTCTTGTCATTTGGGTATCAGCTCAAATTTCACCTCATCAAATAATTTCCACTCCAAACTAGTCACATCCCCCTGTTTTACTTACCTTCTAAATCTCTTTCTGAAGTTATCCTGTTGATGCATCTGGTTTAAGTTTCACCATGTAACTTCATTACTACATAAGACCCATGGGAACAAGGATTGTGTCTTCCTTGCTCCCTGCTAAAACTTGAATATCTGAGCTGATTTATGACATGAAGTAGATACTCTATAATCATCTGTTGGAATGAGTAAAATAATTATTACAGATTACAACCAACCATCCTTGAAAGAGGCAATTTACCTGCTCTTGACCAAATGCTGTTGCTTTGACCAATTATTCACCTTAGTCACCAGATTTACATCCAAATGTTTCGGCTATTTCTAAAGATAATTCTTTAAATTATGGGGAAGTGAATGGGGGAGGCTGGAAAAAAAGGGAATAAAGACATAAAATAAGAGGGCCTCACATAAACGTATGTTCCTGAAACTGAGAATATGGTTAATTTTACCCACTGTATCTAGTGAACAAAATAAACTAAACAACGAACCTTAAGAAGTACGCAGCCTACTGTGCACGCCACCCTGTCCTGGTCCTCATATCCTACTGCCCACTTCTTCTTAGTCTCCAACATTCTTTCTTCTTCTCCTATCCCCAAATGTGGACATCCCCCCAACATGGATATGGTAGATAGTCTCTTGTTCTATATGTGCTTTGTCTCTTGGAGTTCTCACTTCCGTAGCTTTGTCCACCACTTCTCTGCTGGTGAGTCCCAACTTTATCTCTCTAGTACCATCAGGTCATCGACAGCTAGATTTTTTTTTTTTTTTCCAATTTGATTCTTGCTTAGAACTCCACAGTAAATCTGAACTGGTTTGCCCAGATGGCAAAAGACTCTGGTGCCATATTATTCAAATATATCTATTAATTTCTAAAAGACAGGTATTATACCTTACTTTAGTTATTACAGTAACCATCCTCTCAGCAAATGTTGAAATCACATGAACTTAACAGAAAATAAAGACTTTACTACTGAATGTATGTGTATCATATGTTTTTTCTGTGTAATGCACCACCCAAAAGTTAGTGACTTAAAACAGTAATCATTTATTTGGTTTATAATTCTGTGGCTTTGTCCTGGTCTAGGGCTCAGCTGCTTGCTTCTGGTCTTCGCTGGGCTTACTTATGCATCTTCAATCAGCTGCTGAGTGTAGAGGTACTTTAACTGTTCATCTCTGCTTCCTGTGTTCTCCCATTTTCCAGGAAACTAACCTGGGCTTGTTCTTATGGTTGTAGTGGAGAGAACCCCAAAAAAGCAAAAAGAAGTGTGCAAGTCCCCTTGATACCAGGCTGGGAACCAGCACAGGGCCAGTTCTGCCACCTTGGAATAGTCAAACAAGTTACAAGACCAGCCTTCATCTCTTGATGGAAGATGCTACAAAGTTGCATTGCAGCCCTGGCTGGTAGCACAGTGGATAAGGTGCGGGCCTGCGAACCCAAAGGTCGCTGGTTTGATTCCCCAGTCAGGGCACATAATCAGGTTGCAAGCCAGGTCTCCAGCCAGATCCATGGCTGGAGGCAGGTGAAAGGCAACCATACATTGATGTTTCTCTTGTTTCTCTCCCTCTCTGTCTCTCTCCCTTCCTCTCTTTCTAAAAATAATAAATAAAATCTTAAAAACACACACACACACACACAAAAAAAACAAAGTTGCATTGCATATGGGTAAGGATACAACAAAGGAAATTATTGTGGCTATTCTTGCATTTTACTATAGTAAGTACAGTGATGCTTTGCTAGTAGAATGCATCTCTTTGAGGCGTGGCTGTTTTAAAAGAAGATAATTCAAAATGTCAGGTAGGAAGCTAAACCTAACTTTTTTTTCCTGTTTTTGCACAAAGTCCCATAAAACCTGACCTCACTGAGTGTATTTCAGACTATTTGCTCCATGGGAAGAAAGTTGGAACTGCAACTGCCCTGGGAACAGCTGTGACCCAGTGGGTGCCTGTGTGGCCACAATCAGTCCCCTGTAAATTGGAGATCATGATGACCACAGCAAGTAATGCCTGAGATTGCAGTCTCCATGGATCTGCCTTGGAAGGTCTCAGTTGTCAATAGCTTGAATTGTTGGCTTACTGCAGGCCTGCAGAAGAGAGTGAAGACTTCCAAAACAGTGCCTTAGGTCATTCCTTTCCTAGCTAATTTGTTGCTAGGACAACTGAAGGCTGTCCCTTAGGTCCATCAAATATAGAGGCATGTTTGAAGTTCAGGAGAAAGCTTAGGTGATTTTTAATTCTAACAACAAGCAAGTGATACTTTCTGAAATCTTTTAAATTTGAGGTCCTAAATGGATATTTACCTGCTGATCAAATAGTACTAAGACCTTCTCAGGTAGTTAGAAGAAGCACTGGTTCAGTGTTTCTCAAACCTGGCCACTTATTAGAATCCCTTGGAGTGCTTTTCAAACATATTGGAGCCCATGCAAGGCATGCAATTAATTGGTTTAGGGTGGGAACCTTTAATGAACCTGTTTTTCAAGCTGCCCAGGTGACTCATGTGCATCCAAGGTCTTGAATGGCTGTGTTAAGGTAAGGAAACCAAAGTTATGAAGAATGGCAACTGCAGTGGAAAAAAACACTTGTGGGAACTAACATTTTTGTATCTTAATTCTGATTTTACCTCCTTTTAGCTGTTTGACCTAAAAAAACCTCAGTGTCCATACCTGCACAATGGGCATAATAATAACACCTATTGCATAGGGCTCATCAGGAAAATAAATTACATTTTAAAACTCTATCAAAAGATAATTTTAAAAAGTATATCAAACTGTAAGGAATAGTCAAAACTAAATGAAAGTGTTTGGAAATGTACAATTGGATGATAAAACCATTAATAAAGCATTTACTATAAAGGTCAGCATGTCTATTTGTACACCTATATTCATAGCAGCGTTAGTCACAATAGCCAAAAGGTGGATGCAACCCAAGTGTTCATGAATGAATGAATGGATGTACAGGATATGGTATATACATAGAATAGAATATTATTTAGCCTTATAAAGGCAGGGAATTCTGACATGTGCTACAACATGAAAGAATCTTAAAGACATTATGCTAAGTGAAATGAGCCAGCCACAAAAGGAAGTACTGTATGATTCTACTTATATCAGGTACCTAGAGTAGTAAAATTCAGAGAAACAAGTTTTGTGGTCTGGGGCTTGAGGCGGGTGTTATTTAATGAGTACGGAGTTTCAACCGGTATATATTTTACCACAATAAAATATTATTAAAACAAGGGTTTTGTGGGGAAAGGAAGAAATAGGTCCTGATTAGGATGGATACATGGGAGGTTCTAGAGTCTCCAGTGAGCTTATGTTTATTGATCTGGATGGTGTTTATAAGGGTACTTGCCTGTTTGATTTTCTATATCTGTTTTATTTTATACTAAAAAGTTTTTTAGAATACTATATAAAACTCTTAGAATCATGCTCAGCATATAAATAAAAACTCTCACATGTGAGGGGTATTATTACTATTATTCCATGAATCTTCTTTGTCCTTACTTTCTCTGTCTATCTCCACCACCACTACTGCCACCACCTAGCATGATGTTCTACCCACAGATGGCACCTGAACCTACCTGATGAATAAGTGATGACAATACTGGACCCAGAGAGGCTGCAGGACTGAGCCTGATGACCCCTAGTCTGATGAAAGAGGAAAAACCACCAGTCCTAACCTAAGAGCTGAGAACAATGAGTAATCATAGATGATAGGACAGCATCAATTGGAGTGCATTCCTGGGGGGTGGGGGACAGGAGTCCAGGCCTATTATGAACTGGGAGACACAAGATTCATTTCCATGGTACAATTAGTTCTGTTTTGAGCTCCAGGCTCGGTTGGTTCCAGACGCAAATAGTGTTTTCCAACTTGATCTTTCATAGGAAAGTTTTTTGGTTTTTTTTGAGTTTAGTTTTTCCATTACTATTTATTCCCTTATACTCTCTTCCACCTCCACTTACCCCCATCCCTTCACCATCATCACAGTGCTGTCAGGGTTCATGAATCCTTTGCTCTTTTGCTTGAGCCCTCCACCCCACCAGCCCCATCCAGAGCCATCAGTCTTCTTTCTCTGAGTCTGTCTCTATTCTCCTTGTTTGTTCAATTTGTTCATTAGGTGCCACATATAAGTGAAATTATATGGTATTTACCTTTTTCTGACTGGCTTATTTCACATAACATCATGTTCCTCAGGTCAATCCATGCTGTCTCAAAGGTTGATTTTTCTTTTTTACAGCCGAGTAGTATTCCATTGTGTAGATGTACCATAGCTGTTTCACCTACTCATCTACTGATTGGCACTTGACTGCTTTCAAGTATTGGCTATTGTAAATAACACTGCAATGAATATGGGGGTGCATGTATTCTTTGTAGCAATCTTGAGGAAGAAGAACAAAGTTGGAGGAAACATGCTACCTAATATCAGATTACACTATAAGACCATAGTAATCAAAACCACCTGGTACCATCATAAAAACACACATATCAATGGAACAGAGTAGAGAGCCCATGCTTTTATAATCAATTAATATTTGACAGAAGAGGCAAAAACATTAAATGGGCTTAAAATAGTTTATTCAATATATGGTTTTGGGAAAATTGGACATATATGTGCAGAAAAAATAAACTAGACCATTCTTATGCCACACATGAGAATAAATTCAAAATGAATTAAAGACAAATGTAAGACCAAAACATAAAAATCCTAGAAGAAAACATTGATAGTAAAATCTCGGACATTGCTTGCAGCAATATATTTTCTGGTATACCTCCTCAGGCAAGGGAAACAAAAGAAACAAACAAACAAACAACAACAACAAATGGGACTACATCAAATTAAAATGTTTTTATACAGAAAAGGAAATCAACAAAATGAAAAGATAACCCACTGAATGAGAGGACATATTTGCCAATACATTTGATAAGAGGTTAATGTCAAATTTTTATAAATAATTTATTAAACTAAGCACTAAGCTCTGACCAGTGTGGCTCAGTTGGTTGGACATCATTCTGCAGAGCAAGAGGTGGCCAGTTGAACTCCCGGTCAGGGCACTGCCTGGGTTGTAGGTTTGTCCCACAATGAGGGACATGAAAGGCAGCTGATCGGTGTTTCTCTCTCACATTGATGTTTCCCTCCCTCTCTTTCTTTCTCCCATTCCCTCTCTCTGAAAATAAATAAGTAAAATATTTTTAAAAATCAAAACAAACAAACAAAAAAATCATACACTCCAATTAAAAAATAGGCAAAGGGCTTTAATAGACAGTTTTCCAAAGAGAACATACAGATGGTCAATAGACATGTGAAAAGATGCTTAACATCACTAATCATCAGAGAAATGCAAATTAAAACCACAAGAGCTATCTCTTCACACCTATCAAAATGTCTGTTATCAGTAAATCAACAACACCTGCTAGTGAGGATGTAGGGAAAGAGGAACCCTTTGCATGTTGGTGGGAATGCAGATTGATGCAGCCAATGTGGAAAGCAGTATGAAGTTAGCTCAAAAAGTTAAAAATTAGCCCTGGCTGGTGGCACAGTGGATAAGGTGCTGGCCTGTGAACCCAAAAGTTGCTAGTTTGATTCCCAGCCAGGTTGCAAGTCAGGTCTCCAGCCAAGTCCATAGCTGGAGGCAGGTGAGGGGTGTGGAACCCCAGCAAAAGCCTGATGTGTATTACTAGCATTATTGAAACTAGGAAAGGAGGAAGCTTATTTAGAGACCTAGTTAAAGAGAAGCACAGTCGCTCTGCAGGGGACCTCTGCAGGGAGGAAGGGATTCCTGGACCCCTGGAGTCCATAGGCCTGGGCAAGAAATTGCCGGTGGAAAACTGTTGACCCAAGATAAACTTGTAACACTAATTAGGGCAACCAGACAGCCTGGAGATAAGACGATTAAGGCCTCAAGACCACCTCAGACCCCCCACCCTGATAGTCAATCACTAACTACCATCTTATCTTCTGTGCCTGGGCTAGCTTGCTCTGCCATAAAAAGCCCTAGCTGTAAGTGACAGGGTGCGCCTCATGAGATCAAGGTCGCCCCTGCGCAGGTCTGTTGTTTGGCCAATAAATAACATCTTTGAATCCCGGAAAGTCTCCAGTGTTTGGTGTCTCGCTTTCGTCTGGATATAACAAGGGGCAACCATACACTGATGTCTCTCTCACTCTCTGCCTCTTTCCCTTCCCCTCTCTCTAAAAATAATAAATAAAAATCTTTTTTTAATAGTTAAAAATTAAAAATAAGACTGCATTATGACCCAGTGATTCTGGGAATTTACCCAAAGAAATCCTAGAGAGCTTTTAAAGATCCAAACTCTTAGGCCAGACCATTTCTGTCAGAGGAGGTGGAAGAGCACAGTATCAGAAATTCTGAAGCTCTCTAGAATTCACATTCACATCCTAGATTCAACTTTAGCTCCTCTCATTTCACAGGTGAAAGAAAACATTTAAGCCTTCTAGTCAAGATGGCAGAATAGGTTAACACAGTACTTGCATAGGTCAATGACTACATCAAAATTACTACAAAACAACCATAACTGAAAACTGTCTGAAGTCTAACTGATAAGTCCTATAACTAGGGATATATGTACAGAAGAAGCCATATAGGGGAGGCAAAGACACTGAACATACTGGTCCCTTGGTTCAGGTGTAGCAGTTAAAAATCAGGAAGAAGATCTCAGCTAAGGAGGACCCACTGAGAGCAAGGAGTCCCAGCCCAACACCAGGCATCCCAACCCATGGTTCCAGTACCAGGTAGAGAAGTTGCATAACTCCTGGCTGTGAAAACAAGCAGTGATTATGGCTTTGTGGCTAAGTGAGACAGAGGGCTTCTAGAGTCCCAGACATTCCTCTTAAAGGCAATATAGCACACAAAGTTAGACTCACTCACTTGGAACTCAAGTACTGGGGCAGTAACTCTAAAAGTGCCAGAAATGTATGGGGAGGAACTGAATTGTCTGGCTTTGGGATAGGGACTGGAGGGGCAGCTTTCTCCCAGATAGAAATGCTGGCAGAAGCTATTGTTTCTTTACTGAACCCTTCCCTTGCAGATGCAGAAAAATGCTATAGCTGACCTTCTATCATCCTGGCTAATACTGGTCACCCATCCTGATGATTCTCTGAGACCCAGACCCACACAACTTTCAGACTCACCTAAGCAACTTCCAGTGGTGGCATTTCCATTAAAAGGAAATGGCTTAAGCTGTGAAATCCTGAAATCCCTCACAGGTCCGCAAACCCCAAACAAATAGCATCTAGCCTCAGCATGCCACATATCTATTGCTAAGCATAACCAAGCCTGACATTTGTGGCAGCTGACATCATTATGCAGCATGGCCTCTCTTGGGCATCTCCAAGCCCAGCACAATTAGCAGCTATCTGCAAATTGCTTTGTAGCTCATGCTGATTGGCCCCAGGCAGGGCACAGGCAGTAGCTGACCTTGGCCTCCAACTCTCCAGAGGACCCAGGGCCAGCCACCCAGTGGACAGTTTCAGACCATGTCAGAGCACCAGCCAACCACTTCCATGAATGACACATTCAAGCAGCAAACTCAGTGGGCACCAGAGCGCCAGAGCTCTGCCAAAGGGAGTCCTGATTCACGGGGTTGGCCCCTGCACAATAGATCCTTCACTAAAATCACAGCCAATAGGCCTGGGTGGGGGTCAATCCCTTCCACTGATGTACCAATGGCAATCAAGGCTCAGCTACAGAAGGAGAGAGCACATACCCCACACATGGGGCATACCTGAGCCACCCTTCTTGGGTGACTGGAGAGGCTGTGCCACTTGGACCCATAGGGCACCTACTTCATAAAACTGTTCTACCAAGACCAGGAGACATAGCAGCTCTCCCTAAGGCATAGAAACAAACACAGGAAAACAGCCAAGATGAGGAAACGAAAGAGTATGTTCTAAATAAAATAAAAAGATAAAACTCCAGAAAAATTACTAAACATGGCTATAAGGTTGCTCAATGATCTCAGTGAAAATTTCAACAAAGAGATAGGAAACAAAAAATGACCATTCAGAAATGAAGATAACTGAAATAACGAATATACTAAAAAAAAAAAAAATCAACAGTGGATTAGGTAAAGCAGAGGATTAGATCAGCAATTTGGAAGATAAGGTAGTGGAAAACACCTAATTAGAAGAGCAAAAAGAAAAAAAGTCCAAAAATAAGGATAGCTTAAGGGGCTTCAGGGACAATACCAAATGTACCAATGTTTGCATCATGTGGGGTGCCTGAAGTAGAAAAGAGAAAATATGTTCAAGAGGCACAGAGAGTACAAGATGAACTGAAAGAGGCCCACACCAAGACACAGCATAACTGAAATACAAAGGTTAAAGACAAAGAGAGAATCTTTAAAATAGCAAGAGAAAAGCAGTTAGTTGCCTAGAAGGGAGCTCCCATAAGACTGTCAGCTGATTTCTCAACAGAAACTTTGCAGGCCAGAAAGGATTGACAAGAAATATTTAAAGCAAGGACCTACAACCAAGATTTCTCCACCCAGCAAAGCTAAAGCTATTATTTAGAATTGAAGGACAGGTAAAGAGCTTTCCAAATAAGAAAAAGCTAAAGGAGTTCATCACCACCAAACCAGCATTACAAGAAATATTAAAAGGACTTTAAAGAAAAGGAGGAGGAAGAGGAAAAGGAGGAGGAGGAAAAGGAGAATAATAAAAAAATATGAATAACAAAATGTCAATAAGTACGTATCTATCAATAATTACTGTAAATGCAAATGAATTAAATGCCCCAATCAAAAGACACAGGATGGCTGATGACAAATCCTTTACATATCTGTTTATAAGAGCATCTTTTCAAATGAAAAGGCACAGACTGAAAATAAAAGGATGGAAAAACATATTTTATGAAAATGAAAACAAAAAATAAAAAGTTTGGATTGCAATACTATACCAGACAAAATAGACCTTAAAATAAAGGCTATAACAAGAGACAAAGGACTCAGCAACTCCACTTCTTGGTATTTATCTGAAGAAACCCATAGCACTAATTTGAAAAGATGCATCCACATGTCCATCACAGCATTATTTACAGTAGCCAAGATATTAAAAAACTTAAGTGTCTATCAATAGATGAATGGATAAAGAAGTGGCACATATATATAATGAAATATGACTCAGCCATAAAAAAGAATGAAATTTTGTCACTTATAACATGGATGGCCCTAGAGGGTATTATGCTGAGTGAAATAAATCAGACAGAAAAAGACAAATGCCATATGATTTTCCTCATATATGAAATTTAAGAAACAAAATAAATGAACAAACAGAACAGAAACAGAATCATAGATACAGAGCACAAACTCATGGTCGATAGATGGGAGGGGGATTAGAAGAATGAGTGATAATGGAGAAGGCATTATGAAGCAAAGCACACATTAATGTACAAAATAGTCACAGGAATGTAAAACACAGAATAGGTAATATAGTCAATAATGTAATAGGTTTATGTGGTATCAGATGGGCACTAGATCTATTAGGGTGATTACTTCATAAATTATATAAATATCAAATCACTGGGTTGTATATCTGAAACTAATGTAATATTGTACATCAACTAATTGCAAAATCAAAACTTATTTTTAAAAAGAACATATTTAAGTCTTCAAATGTTTCTTGGGTATATTCTCTAGGGAACATGATTTCTCCAAGATTCTATTTGGAGGGGTTCACTATTTAGCCTTTTTAAACTGGTGTGCACCCAAGAATAGGTAACAATGATTATCAAATTGTGCCTTAAGATACAAGGTATCAGAGCAAAATAACTGGCTATAGATCTTTAATGCAGCAAGTCCATTTTTTCTTAACTGCATAGAGTAGGAGACATAATTATCAGGGGAGTACACAAATCAGTCAATAACAACATTTAATAAATATTAGCCCGAGCTGGTGTGGCTGAGTGGATAGGCGAGGCCTGCAAATCCAAAGGTCACTGGTTTGATTCCCCAATCAGGGCACATAACCAGGTTGCAAGCTAGGTCTCCAGTCAGGTCCATAGCTGGAGGCAGGGGAAAGGCAACCATACATTGATGCTTCTCTCCCTTTCTTCCCCCCTCCTGCCCTTCTTGCTGAAGATAATAAATAAAATATTTTTTAAATAAAAAAATAAATAAATATTAGTTGGGCATAACTCTAAATAGTAAAGCTTCAGCAATGAGTTGAGAATGATCTATCTTCTTCTCTTATGGAAACTACAGATCCTGTGGGTAAAGAAAAGACTTAGATTGTCCAAGAAACCCTGTCTGGAGACCTGCCCTCCCTATTCTCAGGCTCATAAGCAGATGGTCCAGTAAAGTATAAAGGGCTATGCAAATAGGAGATTATTGTTACAGTTACTTACTTCCTTTTATACAGTGACTGATTGTGTGGTTGTTCTTTTTGTACCAGCTAAAATTTTTCTCTAAGTCTTGTTTACCCTTTGAATGTTGTGCATGTAACAGTCTATTAACAGCATGTCATTACTTATGTTTTGTGCTTTTTTTTATTAAAAAAATTTAAAGATTTTGAACATCCAATGGAGTCAAAACAGTCTCTTCAACAAATGGTGTTGGGAGAACTGGACAGCAACATGCAAAAAGATAAAACTAGACCACCAGCTTACACCATACACCAAAATAAACTCAAGATGGATAAAGGATTTAAACATAAGCAGTGCCACCATAAAGGTCCTGGAGAAAAATATAGGCGGTAAATTTTCAGATATCCTACACAAAAATATGTTTACTGATACTTCACCAAGGGCAAAGGAAATCAAAGAACGAATCAACAAATGGGACTATATCAAATTGAAAAGTTTCTGTTCAGCTAAAGAAAATATCAGCAAAATTCAAAGGGAACCAACTGTACGGGAAAACATAATTGCCAATGATATCTCAGACAAGGGTCTGATCTCCAAAATATACAAAGAACTAATGCGACTCAACACCAGGGAGACAGACAGCCCAATTAAAAAAATGGGCAAAGGACCTGAACAGACAACTCACTGAGGAAGATATACAAAGGGCCCAGAGGCATATGAAAGAATGCTCAACATCGCTAGTCATCAGAGAGATGCAAATTAAAACTGCATT
>PVIW01017191.1:0-14691 GCA_004026585.1 Noctilio leporinus
GGGGGAGGGGGAGGAAGAGGCAAAGAAGGGGAGCAGTTTAGACAAGAACCTATTACGGAAGAACCATGGACATGGACAACAAGTGGGATTGACTATGTAGGCGGGTGGGTGGGTGGGGAAGGGGAAAGAGGGGAGCAAAAGGGGATGGATGTAATACAACAACAATAAAATTAAATTTAAAAAAAAGAACAAAATTAACTAACAAGCAAAATAGAAACAGATTCATAGATAGAAAGCAGGCTGACATCTGTTGGTGGGGAGCTATGGGGCTAGGGGTGGAGGAACTGAGAGAAAAGAAAAAGAGAAAAAGCTCATGGACACAGACAACATTGTGGTGATTGATTGCTGGGTGGTGGGATGGAGTAGGGTATAGGAGGATAAATGGCAATGAAAAGATACTTGACTTGGGGTGGTAAACACATAATACAGTGTACAAATGATGTGCACCTGAAACCTACATAATTTTGTTAGCCAGTGTCACACCAATACATTTAATAAAAAAGGAAAAAGAAACATTAGCTGAGCATCAGCAGAGTGTCAAACATGATCCTAAATATTGGAATCAGGACTGTCTGTCTTATGGGGTCAGGAACCAGATTCTGATGATTAGATGTTTCCCAAGTTTACAGATGAAGAGGAAATTTACCCCATAACGGACCATACCCAGAGTCTATGCCTAATTTAGATGATATCTGGGTCCTTTGAGTTTATATTTAGATGGTATTTTGGCCTTAGATTTGGAGCAAGGTTAAGATGTTTGAGGATGTTGGGATAAGGGGAATGTATTTTGCATGTGGGACAGATATGATTTTTAGGAGCCAGAGGATGGCAGATGATAATGGGCTGAATTTCTTTCTAGAAGTCTAAAATATGACTTTATTTGGAAATGGTAATTAGTTAAGATGAAGTCTTGCTGGAGATGTGTCTTCATCCAACATGACTAGTGTCCTTTTAAAAAAGAGACAAGAGATACGCAAATGAAAAATCCGTATCAAGATGAAGGCAGAAATTGGGGTGGTACATCTATAAGCAAAAAGATGTCGAAGTTGCCAACAGCCACCTAAAGCTAGGAGAAGGCAGGAACACATCCTCCCTCAGAGCACCGTGAAGGAACCAACCCTGTTGACACCTTGATTTCAGGCTTTTAGCTTCACAGGTGTGAGATACTAAACTCCTGTCATTTTAAGTTGAAAGGAAAAGAAAAGAAAAGAAAGCAGGCTCCTCCGGGCTGAGAATTCTGCCAGGTACAGCAGCAGGTTCTGCTGGCTCCTGAGAGGGAATTTGGGTGAAAAGAGGGACCTGGCTCAAGCCCAGAGAGGAGCTAAACTGAGGTGAGAGGCTTGGAGCCCAGCTGTGGCCACAGTGCTGGGAGCAACCCAAAGGGAGGTGGGTTGTTAAGTTGACCAACAATGCAACAGACAGTGGGGAAGGCAGTGGAAGCACCGTCTGTCTTTTGCTGAAACCTTTTCTCAACTCATCCACCAAGATAAGGGAATTTCCAGCAGAGTCTAGGCCTCTCTTTACAAATAATGCCACTCATTAATTTATTCACTCAATCATTCAGTCAGTCATTCTATAATCGCCAGTTCACAGAGTGGCTGTTACATACCAGGTACCATGAGAGGATGGATGTGGACCATTGGCTATGGGGACACAGTGAGAGGCTGATCCAGGACTCAGGTTCATGAGAGATGACTCAGCTGTGGAGCCAGCAGGTGCCCCACAAATATTTAAGTGTGTGCTTGGTGGCAGTGGGGGCAAATGAGGAGGAGAAACTGCCCACACACCTGGGTTTTAAGGGTGATATGTATTTTCCTAAGGCCACACCTAGTAACAGATTGTGTTTTGAGGACAGCTCTGAACCAGTGACTTCATTTTATGTTAATGTTGATCAGAGGAAATTGCTGGTGTGAGGACTCAAGGAGTCCCTGTTCTTATGTCCCCAGAAAAGGTCATGACCTGACCATTATGGAGGGAAGGTATACCCAGGCAGGTGCTCAGAAGCTGCTCACTTTCTGTCATACTCAATGTCGTTACCAGTCAGGCTCTGTCGCCATGAGGCCTCCTCTGGAGTGAAAGCAGCCCTTATTCCAAACAAGCATTTTAGCATTTTTCTTCCTCTTAGACCCTGGTCCACTGGGTAATGATAAATCAAATCAGTGCCTTATTTCCACCAATGCTAACTCATACCCCCATCTAGTTTCAGCAGAGCTAGAAATACCTGTTTATCAGCAGGGCCATTTCAAACATTAAGCAAATTTATGACTACTTACTAGGATTCATCCTAGCAAAGATTAAGGCCTTACCCTAAGGGAAGCCTCTTTGTGTCTTTTCACTTTGCCACTCACACAAAGCTTTCCCAGAACCGAGTGGACCCCACTCCAAGCCAGGGAATCTGGGCTTCCATTTCCCACTTTTAATCATGTTTCTGCTTAATTTCCTCTGTAGGCATCAGGAAAGGTTAAAACAAAGGAGAAGAATATCTGTGCAGAATTCCTTTTCTTATGGGTTTTTTTGTTTGGCTTTACATGAATTATTTCACTTCCCATGGCCTATAACTCCCTAGTCAGCACTTGAAGAATGTGGACTGAGGCCCTCCGAGGTCCATTACACTAGCAGCTCTCAGTGTCCCTTGACCTCGGGAGTTCCCGTTTTGATGAGGGAACTTGTTCTTCATACAGAGAGCCCCTGAGTGAGCCATGACTGGAGTATACTAAGGACTTTGTTAATATTTGTGGAATGAATGAGGAAAAAATATTACCCTGGGAACATCATTGTTTTCAGCAGGCACAGCTCTGACACTCAGAAAGCTCCCAGAAGACACAGAGCCAGGGGTAGGGGAACACTGAGCTCCAGGTAGTGGGGCAAGTGGTAGGGAGAGTTCATCACTGAGGGCTTGGGGGCTTGGGGTTCAGGCAGTCAGAAAGGGCTTCCAGGTTTTCGGGTGGTGAGGTATATAGTTGGATTAGGAAGGAGCAAAGGGCATGTCAAAGGACTGGGTGGAGTGGAGGGAAAGGTTATCCTAGAAGATGAATTAGCAGTTGAAAATCTTTTAAGTAGGAGATGGGTGAAGGTGTGGTTGGTGAAAGCAAAGCAGGTTTACCCAGATAGGCAACCAGTCATTGGAGGGGTGGGGTTGGGGGATTGGTGACAATTAAGTAATTCTGAATGTGTGTAGTTCAGTGGCATCATGAGGAAAATGGAAATGGATGTAATGTTTGAATTTCCCAGACAAGGAGTCTACATTCAGTCAATTTCATGATCTCTAGCATCTATAGATCTACCTTTACATTGCAGGCAACTCATACCCACCTCAACCCCTCTGCTCTCCCCTTTCCTGCTCATTTGTGTGCCCAGATGTATTTTACCCCATAGGACATGAGGAGCAACCATTTCAAGAAATAAGAGAGCAGAAAGATGACAAGATCACAAAAGGACTCAGATCTCCCTCCAGGGTTAACTCAAAACCTTCCAGAAAGCCTGTGGCTCACCACCCTGCCCCCACACTCCAACACAATCCCTACACTTGGGCCTAAGGGGGAGGGTGGCGGTGAGAATTCTGCCCAGGTGAGGTCACTGTCAGGCAGCTGGTGCCAAAAATTCCAGGTGGGTGGTTTTCATCACAAAACCTGAGCCAACTGGTAATTGAGGGGAGAGGGGTGAATCATGTTTGACAGGCAAGGAATGGAAACAGAGGGGCCTGAGGCAATTTTATTTTCTTAAGGCAGGGCTCAGCCATCTTATAAAAAGCCAGGTGGCCATTGACTTTACACCAGACCAGAGCGACCACAAAACCTGTGCTTCTCTGCATACCAGGTGAGTCTCTGATTGGAACCAATGTAAAACTCTGTTTTACCTTTTCATTATGAGAAACTGAACAGCAGCAAATGTGTAAGAGGGCTGATGTGGGGTATTAATTAGAGAGTGAGACTACTGATATTTTTATGTTAAATTAAAGTACAGTTTAAGTTTGTAGAGAACTTGGTAGGTGGTTTAGTCAGCCACCTCAGTGGGCAACTATTGGACCGGGGTTCAGGGAAGAGGACTGGTCTCTGAAAGATCTGTAAACAGGCTTATAACTACAACTCAAGCCCAGAGCACTCTCAGAAACATTACTGTCCTCGCTGTTTATGATATTTATTATAAAAATCTTAACTCATATGATATACCTCTACTGAGCCTTTTATTGTATTTAAGGCACTATGCTAAGCACTCTTGGTAAAGCACACCTATACCCATAGGAACATATTCAACAAACTCACAACCTAGCAGAGGAGATCATGCACATACATACATAGATGAAACATGCAGTGGATAAGTGACTGGTGTAAGAAGAGGGGGCATGGAGGGCTGTGGCAGTTTTGGAGAGCTACACACACAAAGAGCTGTCAGTGGTAGCAATCATGTGAGCCACAACGGAGGAAGTATATGGATGGCATAGATGGCAAGGAAATTACTTCGTAGGGAACTGTGTAAGCAAAGGCCAGAGTAAAGTTGTAGGAGCTTGGGTTCATATAGTGGCATCCTGTAAGTCACAGGTGTGCTGTGTAGTACAAAGATTGAGTAGACTACAGTCATTTCTAAGGTATCATTTTCCAAAAGACCTAATATGGGTTCTTGTCTATGAGAATTGTGACATGTCTAGGGAATAAAGGGTGCCGAGCAATGACACACTGAAATGGAGCAAACAAATTGCCTTTAAATTCTGTTATTGATGAAAGAGGGGCTCTTGGGGCATCTAAAAGAAAATAATTTCCTGAGATCCACACCGGAGGATGTGGCTGTATGGTATGGTTTGTTGATGATATATAATTAAGAAGTTGCCCTTCTGACTACCCAATGTCCCATCTTCATCTGTCTTGCCACAGAAAAAGTCCAACCTTGTCTTCAGTGGGACCAGGATGAAAGCCACTGCCCAGGTTTTCTGCTTCATATTAAAGCATAGTACAGTCCAGCATCCAGCTAGCTTAGTGTGTGTTCCCAGCTGGAGGCCATTTCAGTCTCTCTCCTGGAGGGAGTGAAATTGCCCTGCTATGGGCCATGCAGCTGCTAGGGCCACACCGCCCATGGAAAGAATAAGTGCATGCACTGTGTAAGTGCAGGTCACAAGCAAGAGAGTGAGCTTCTGTATTCCCCTGGGGTTATAACCAAGAGCTTAGGTTTGGGACAGACAAGGTATTTTCTCAAAAGAACAAATCAACTTCCCAAACTTTTGTTGCTTTGGATGGGTTCACAACCTCTAATTACAATGACAAATGTCTGTGGTCCGGCACCCTTTCCTGTGCCCCCCAACAACCTGGTATCAGATAGGGGAAGGGAGAAGTGTTAATCCTCTTGGCAGAGAAATGCTGTGATTCCATGGAGTGTGAAGATACAACTTCCTGGCTGAACAAGCAAACAAGCTTATGTTTCCCTTTCCCAGTTGATTAAACTCAATGTCTAGTTCCTTTTGCTCTCTTAGCTTTATCAATATCTAGCTAAACAGTGATGGTAACAACAGTACATGATGTGGGCTACAATGAAGGAAGGAGTATTTGGACAACAGAGATGGCAAGGAAAGCATTTCAGGAGGGATTCTGTAAGCAAAGGCTAGATAGAGTGAGGCTGTAGGAGCTTGGATTCATATAGAGCCATGCCATGTAGTACTAGGAGTGGGTAGACTGTAGTCATTTTGAAGATATTGCCTTCCAAAAGACCGAATATGGTACTTGTCAATGAGGGATGTGATATGTCTGGGAAAGGAGAGCTGAAATGGAGCAAATTGCCTTTAAGCTCCCCCTCTGGAAAGGGTCCACAAATTGTCAAAGCATATTTTACTTTCAACTGTAGAAGGATAGCAAAGAGAGAGATGAGACTCACTTTTGTAAAAGGACCTGAAATTAAAGTTATTTGGCATTAAATGTGGCTTCTTCCCTAGTTAATACGTGTTTAAATCATCTGTTCTGTCTCTAGGTCCAGCCTCTTTGAAGCATGAGTTCCTACCAGCAGAAGCAGACCTGCACCCCACCCCCACAGCTGCAGCAGCAGCAGGTGAAACAGCCCTGCCAACCTCCACCCCAGCAACCATGTGTGCCCCAAACCAAGGAGCCGTGCCACACCAAGGTTCCTGAGCCATGTCACCCTAAGGTTCCTGAGCCCTGCCACACCAAGGTTCCTGAACCCTGCCACACCAAGGTTCCTGAGCCCTGCCATACCAAGGTTCCTGAGCCCTGCCACACTAAGGTTCCTGAGCCCTGCCACACCAAGGTTCCTGAGCCCTGCCACACTAAGGTTCCTGAGCCCTGCCACACCAAGGTTCCTGAGCCCTGCCACACCAAGGTTCCTGAACCCTGCCACACCAAGGTTCTGGAGCCCTGTCACACCAAGGTTCCAGAGCCCTGCCACACCAAGGTTCCAGAGCCATGTCCTTCAACAGTCATTCCAGCACCTGTTCAGCAGACCAAGCAGAAGTAAAGTGGTTCACAGCCACACCCTTGAGGAACCAACCACTGAATGCTGAAGCTCCTCTCCTATTTTGCTTATCTGTTCCTCTTACAATTAACCTGCTGTCATAAGCCCTGAGTCATAAGCCCTCCCTCTTTGCACCCTCTAAAAAAGATGGCCCTCACACTCAGTCTGAAGGGCTCCTGAGCCCCTGAATAAGACTAAAAGTCTCACTGGCTGAGCTAGCCTCCTAGCTGCTCAGGGCTTATCTTAAGAGTGATTGGGAGGGGGGATCAAGTGACTCTTCCCTGCCTTGCCTCCATTAAATAATTTTTAACTCCATAGCTGGTTGTGTATGTCATTGGCCGACTCCGCTTTCTTCACTGTTCTCCCAACATGAAGCAGGTACTGCACACAGCAGAACTGGTAGCGGGGCTATTGTCAGAAAGTACCTGATCCAGAATGTTCAGATGTGCATGTGTGACTGTTGTACTCACAGGATATCCCTGGGCTACCAATGGGAGAGCAATCAAGGCCACCCAGAGCCTGTTACTTCAGACAGCCTCAGCCAGAGCAGTACTTTCTTCTTGCCCCTGAGTAAATCGTATCTAAATGTAGATGGTCCCTGCTTTAAGCTATCTCTGACTCTGAGTCCCTGTCCTCAAATTGCCCTAATTCTGTTCAGTTCGTTTATGTTTTTTCCAAAGGAGCAGGGCTTGTACATATTCCAACATTATTATCTGTTCTTCTTCCTTCATCCTCCCTTTCTGATGTCCCAACACATGGAAGCCAAGCACTTATTTACACATTAAGACACAAGCACATGCATACTTGCACACACACACACACATCCACAAACATCACCAGAGAAACACACCTAAGCAGCCTCCTATACACATGTGTACACACACCCAAAATCACATAACAACATATATATGCATGCTGATTTAATTACCTTAATTAGTTTTAATCTTTCACTGAGTTTCCAATAAGAAGAGACCCTGGTGCTACAGGAGATTAGATTCAACAGCCCCTGCCCTAGGAGAAGCTGAAGAGAGGTGATCTTTACCCTCTTTCCCCTTTTTTCATATGAACTTACACTAACAAGAAAAAGCAAGGACACAACATTCATGTTTTCTCTCTCTCTCTCTCTCTCTCTCTACACACACACACACACACACACACACGGTAACTCACAGAGTAAAATATAATCAAATAGAAAGAAAGTTCAGACAAATTTCAGAGGAAGAGAGGTTAATACAGGCAAGACAAAAAGTCAGCATAGCTCTGGCTGGTAGAACAGTGGATAAGGCGCCAGTTGAAAAGTCTCTGGTTCAATTCCCAGCCAGGGCACATAACCAGGTTGCAAGTCAGGTCTCCAGCCAGGTCCATGGCTGGAGGCCAGGTGAAAGGCGACCATACGTTGATATTTCTTTCCCTCTGCCTTTCTCCCTTCCTCTCTCTCTGGAAATAATAAATAAAATCTTTAAAAAAAAAAGTCAGCATAACACGGAGAGAGAGCAGGTCATTAACATATAAAATGTTAGAATGAAATGATTAAAGAGCACCTATCACAGCTCATTCATGTTCCAAATCAACAAACTGATATCCAGAGGTCAATAGTTCCTGCATGATGCATGAGCACGTGGATAGGTTTGGGACAAATTCCAAGAAACTTGGAGACTATCAGACAAAAATTTTTCAACTAAGCTTTTCAACTTAGTGAGTCATTGTCAAACTGGCAAGAGAGAAAGATGTCACTTGAGCCTGTGAAGCTTGCACACTTTCAGGTGATTTCAAATTATTACATGTTGACATGATGGAAAATGTCACTGATATCTACAGAAGTTGTTTTTAAAGGGGCTAACCACAGTTGGGGATACTGACATGTGACCCACAGCTGGGAGTATGTAAAGTCAAGGAAGCCACCTTCAGAGAGTTAAGCAAAATGAATTGAAATCCTTAAATATTTGCACACCTCTATTCCACTAGGAAATACGAATTCCATGTGCACAAAAACTTATTTATAAGGAGAATCACTTGAACATTTTATAAAAAAGGATGAGATGGAAACAAAATAAATTCCCCAAAAGAGAAAATTGATTGAATAAGTTGTTGTGTGTTTATGTCATGCAATATACTGAAATAATAAAATGCTATTTAGTAAAGTGGGAAAATGTTTGGACAATATCAAGGTCATATTAAATATTATGCCATGTAATACATGGTTACATAATAATTTCTTTGTTAAAGCATATGAATATATTCATAAATCTTTTAAAACCTGACAGTAAATGCAGCAAAAACATAAAATGACTATATTTGGCTGTAGAGTAAAATGTATTATTTATTTTGTTCTTTGAACATCCTTATGTTTTAAACATTTTCTATAACATAAATTGAAAATGCTTCTATTTACAGCACTTCTTTTACATATTAAAAGAATTAAAGTACTCCAAGATGATGAGCCAGAGAAAACATTGTTTTCCCAGAACCTTCCCAAAGTCTTGCTGCTATTTCCAGGCCAGCAGCCGGAAATGAGGGAAGGTAGACACAGTTAAGTCATTTTTTAAAGAATGATGTCCCATATAAACCCCCATGCAATTCTAAATCTTTTTGTGAAAAGCCCCCCAGGGTACCAATCCCTCCACCCCACTCACAACCAAGGACTCCGGTCTTGCCCGCTGCCTTTGAACCTGTGACCACAAGGTTATCTGGCATATGTGGCTCTCTCTGTCCTGTCTGGGCTCTTCCTCTTCTCTAAGCAAATAGAATGTTATTCATCCAGTCAGCAGTGGAGGGCAGGATATTGCTTCTGTGTGAGGAATCTGAGGTACAAATCACACAGGTGGTAGCTGCATGTTTCCAGCTTGGATGCAGGTGTCACCTGTGCAGATAAAGAAATGCACATGAGGTTCTCTTCATGGGCAGATTTTGACTTTCCATCCCAGCAGCACCGTGAGCTTTCATGTGTGCTGAAGAGAACAGAACGTAGTATCTGGTTTAGATGAGAACTGTTCAATAACAGAGCTCCCACTGGGCTTAGGCTCTTTCCTCCTGTTTCTGACGCAGAAGAGTGTTTTGGGGGATCTATGCCAACCACTTTCCCAGTCAGCTCCGTGTTTCTACATGTTTCTCAGCTATGTTGCTCCCCTGTCCCTCTTCCTTCTGTTTCTCTTCTGCCGCATGTTCAACAACCCCATACACTCCTGCCACCCCCACACCTCTGCAGAAGCAAGTGCCTGCCAACAGGTAGGAACTTGTCTGATGTTTGCTGAGATGCTGAGTAATCTACACCTTCATTAGATAATGCTGTGGATTTGAGGGGAACGTTCTAAACCTCACCCTTTGGACACACAATTATGATTTTTGCTTAAAAGTTTACATTTTACCATTAGCAATAAATACTGTTTAGTTTTCTATTGTTGGATAATAAATCACCACAAACAGTGTCTTAAAATGAAATATTTTTATTATCTTATAGTTTATATGAGTTAAGGAGTCTGAGACTCCTACAGTTAAATTTAAATAGGCACATATTGGCTAGTGGCTACTCTATTGAACAGCCTAGTTCCAGAGCTTCCAAGGAGGTCCTTAGTCAATTTCTAGTGTCTTACGCTGTTCTATCCCATGATTTCTCTGACTTCGACCTTTGCACTCATTTTCATCACTGGACAAATGTATTTCTCTTTTGGTATCTCAAATAAAGCATGTGTTTCATGACATGCGCTACTTACTCTGAATTCTCCCAAAACAGAGCCTTCCGTGCAACCAATTTCTTTGAAAATATTATCTTAGGGAGGAGACATATGAGATAAAGGATGGGTGAAACTAGGGAAAAGGAAACTCCTATCTGTTACAAAAATACATTACAGAGTAGTCAACTGCCAAGGGCATTCCCCTAATAAGTTTTTTGTTTGTTTTGCATTTTCCTGATAATCATGTTGAGCACCTTTTTATACCCCTGGTGGCCATTTGTAATTCTTACTTGGAGAAGTGTCTTTGTCTTTCTTCAATAAAGTTACTTCATTTTTGTTTTTCTTTTCTTTTTTCTTCTTTCTTTTTTCCACCCAACAAATTATAGGGGGGAAAAATTCATATATATATATATATATATACATATATATATATATATATATATATATATGAAATTAACCCTTTATAAGGTTTCTTATTTACTTTGAAAATTAATCCCTTACAAAAATATTTTCTCCCATTCTGTAGGCTGCATTTTTACTCTGATGATTGTTTCCTTTGCTGCAAAGAAGCTTTTTAGTTTGGTATAGTCTCACTCGCCTACTTTTGCTTTTGTTGCCTGAGCTTTTGGTTTCATATCTATGAAGTCATTGTCAAGACCAATATTACAAAGATTTCCTTCTATATTTTTAAAGGATTTTTACATTTTCAGGTCTTACATTAAGTCATTAATCCAATTTGAGTTTATTTTTACATAGTGGGTAGTAGAGGTTCAATTTCTTTTTTCTCCTTTTTTTATCAACTCTATTTGTTAAAGAGACTGTTCATTCCCACATTACGTGTTTTTAGCACCCTTGTCAAAGATTAGTTGACTATGTATGTATGGATTTATTTATGGGCTTTTTATTCTGTTCTATTGATCTATATGTCTCTCTTTATGTCAGTATCACACATTTAATTATTGTAGTTTTGTAGTACAATTTAAAATCAGGATATGAAACTATAGCTTTGTTCTTCTTTCTCAAGATTGTTTTAGTTAACCTGGGTCTTTTTATGGTTCCATGTGGCAATTATTCTTTTTTAAAGGATAAGTATTGATAAGGACATGGAGAAATTAGAACCCTTGTACACTGTTGATGAGAATGTAAAGTGGTACAAAAAAATATGAAGATTCCTCAAAGTTAAAATAAAACTACTATAATATCCAGCATTCCCACTTCTGGGTATATGTATATTCAAAAGAATTGAGATTAGCATCTCTAAAAAATATCTGCATACCCATGTTTATTGCAGCGCTATTCACAATAGCCATGATGTGGCAACAACATGTGTCCATCAGCAGATAAATGGGTATGGAAAATATGATGTATACACAATGAAATACTGTTTGGTCTTTTAAAAAGAAGGAAATCCTGCTAATTGCAACAGCCATTTGCAACAACATAGGTGACCCTAGAGAACATTATTCTGAGCAAGTTAAGCTAATCACAGGACAAATACTATATGATTTCAATCATATAAGGTATGTCAAATAATCAAACTTATAAAAGCAGAGAATACAGTAATGTTTTTAATGGGTAAAGAGAGGTAGGGTGTTGTTATTCAGTAGGTAAAAGTTTCAGTTTCATTAGATGGGTAAGTGCTAGAGATCAGCTCTGCAACATTATGTGTATAGCTAAAAATATGGTGTGGTGTACTTAAACTTTAAAGGGATGGATTTCATGATAATTTCTCAACATACACATGTGCATGCATGCACATGTGTGGACATTCTGAGAGATTTTGATATGTCTATTTCTTTGATTGTGGTGGTGGTATCACAGGTGTTTGCATGTGCCCAAACTCATTGATTTGCACATATTAAATATGAAAAAATTGCATCTCATAAATGTTTTTCCTGGGGATGAAAAAGGGGAGCATTATTCATCGGCTCATATAGTCCACTGATGAAGTATGGCTGCCAGGCATCAACAGCCAAACACTGAGTCTGCTTATCCAAACAAGAAGGGACAAATGGGTTAGGTAAAATTACTAGTCCTAGAGGCTGGTGCCAGAGAGGCTTTTATAAGAGAGGTTTTTATCTCAGAACAGAGAAGGAGTAAGCCCACTCAAAAGAAAGATGGGAAATGAGAAAGAAATTTCTTCCAGAACCCAAGTCCAGAATCAAAATAGGACACAAGAAGCACTCAGATTTGTACAGAGGAGCAGGTACCTCTGAAGATAAAACTCCCAGGTGGAGTAACAGAGTCTGGTTCCTGGGTCAGGGGCTCCTGAGAGATGGTTTTGAAGAGGAAAGGGACCCAAACCCAACCTGACAGGAAAGTAATGTGATACCAGGAAGCAGAGCTTAGGCATGATGGTGGCACTGGCACCTTCCCAGAGGGAAGTGACAAGTCAAACTATCAGAGAAGGAAGAAGATGGGTGGGAAAGGAAGAGGATGACAAACCCTCACCCTCTTCTCAGATTATATCATGGGAACTGTCATAAGAAAATGAATCATTTTTAAGTACTTGCTTTATGATTATCAAGGCGATTTATGGATATCTCTCTAAAATAATGCTTTTCTCTGTCTTCCTTCTTTCCTTCCTTCCTTATTCCTTTTGAAAACCTACACATCCATCAGGGATAATTTCCTATTGACTGAGCACCTATCAGACAGGTGGGAGGATAAAGTGCAGCAATAATTTGGGAACTGGTGGAAAGAGCTTGCAGAGGTGACTGTGCCTGAGTGATCAGGTTGATGAAAGGTAACACAGAGGTTAGGGAGGAGTCATCCACATACTTGAGTTTTAAGAATCTTTGGATGTCCCCAGGGACACACCAAGTAAGAAACTATGTGTTGAATTCATCCCTGGGTTAGTGACCTCTGTTTCACCTTGATGAGAGGACATGGCTGGCATATGAAGAAAAGAGAATGCATGAGAGGCAAGGACTTCAAGGCTGTGCATCATGTCAAATAAATGCGGTAAATCCTGACTCTCCATCCCCAGTGACATCCACACAATACCCTTGGTCTACATAGCATCGTAAGGTTCTCACCAGAGTGAAAAGAGTTCATTTCCAAAGCAGGCATTTTAGCCTTTCTTTTCCTCTCCCAGGCCCGGAAATGTAACATCATATGGTTCACTTGTTGTCATGTACTGAATAGCATTTAACTGAAGATCAAATGATTCACTCACTGTCCTTCAGGGTTTCCCAGAAGAACCAGTAGTGCCTACTGTTGATCTTGAATTCTACTTAGAAAATTAAAATGTTCTACAGATTTAATCTGAACTAAAGATTAGGGTTCTGTCCAGGAAGCATACTAGTTTCTGATCCCAGAGCCCAGAACTTTCCTCTGATTTAATTCATCACCACCAGGAATCCTGTTGCCCATAGCAACCTCACTACAAAGGATGGACGAGGGGCCAAGCCCAGGTGAACATCTTTGTCATACATTAAGTCCCAAAAAAATGTTAAGCCAGAGATTTTAGTTACATAAGCAGGGATAAAGGTAGAGTGGCCCAAAAATAATTCCACTTCCTTAAAGTAAGGCTCTTGTTCTGTATAAAAGGCTAGCTTGCCAGAGACTCCTCACAAGACCAGAGAAGCTAGATAGCTTGAACTTTTCTCTGCACCAGGTGAGTCTCTCTACTTGCAATTTTTTAATATTTGTCTGATTCCATTTTACCTGCTTGGAGTCTCTTTTTCATGCTAAAAATATATTTACATTAAACGCATTGGTAATTTGTGTTTCAGGTAACATTACAAATCTTTTTGACTTCCCACTCAGGTTATAATTATGGAGAACAGTTTCTGTGCTGATGATTTGCTCAGTTACAGGATAGGGACTAAGCCACATCCAGAGTACATTTAGTGACTTTTAATAGTTTTCCCTGAGAAGTTGAAATATTGAGGCACTGCACTGGCTATTTATGGTCAAAGGACAGGTTTTTCTTTGCTCCAGGAACTTACCATCGATCAGAGATTTAAAATACAGGGGTAATTTGCAAGCATACTTCATGGAAAATGATGAGGAGAGAGGACAAGGCAGGTCCTGTGCTGTGGCAAAAGAGGAAGGTGACTTGGGTCTGGAAGAGGGTGTCTGGGAGGAGAGTCATGACGGGCCAGCATGTGTGGAAGCAGCAACAGAATGGAAAGCCTTCCAGAAAGCATGTGCATAGAGGACAATGTGAACAGAGGATCAGAGCTGGACTCATGTGGGCTCAGGGCAAGCCTCTGTGCATTTTTTTCCATGAGAGTTACATGGTGAACTGGAGAGGGTAGACTTGAGACTTTTGACTTTATCATCCTTCCAAAGTACTAACACTCTGGGAGCTGTCATTGTGTTGTGTTGTTGATGTAGGTTTTCAGAATCACCAGGAAGAAAGGGAGGGTAGCTGAGGCTTCCACTCATGTGGAGCACATTAAAGCACCTTTAAGCTTCTTTTCTTGAATGTGCACAGGAATCAAAGATGTTGCCATTGATCTTAAATTCAAGGAAACAGAAAGAAAAAGAAGACAGGCGGTCACACCTGTAGGGGCATGAGATGAGAAATACTTATCATTAAGTTTATCTTTTTCCTTGTTTC
>PVIW01017192.1:0-14690 GCA_004026585.1 Noctilio leporinus
GCTCCGGCTTCCCGCAGGGCTCTTCTCCTCCGCCTCTATCCCCACACGGAGCCTCCTCTCCCTTTTGCCGGGGTGAGTCTCTCACACAGTCCCTCCCCTGCAAGAGTTCAATTCCGCGTTCCCTACGGCGTTCGCCCTCGCTGCCCGCACTTCTCTGTTGAGACTTCCAGTCGCCAGGGAGCCGGGAACTGGCCACAGTCAAACAGGACCCTCTGGGCAGAGCCGCCACTGCCCCGAGCCGACCTCGGCCTGCCGGCCGGTCTGTCAAGAACACCTCACCTACTGTCCTGCTGGCCTCCTCTGTCTCTGGGCTGTGCTTCCCTGTGTCCAGATGCTGCCTGTTCCAATCCCTAGGGTCCTGAAGATGTCTCACGCTCCCTATCCTGTCCTCTAGCTGCTCCGGCACTCGAGAACACCATCAGCACTGCTCTCTACTCTGTCGCCATCTTCTCTCTCTGCGTGATTTAATTCTTATAGAAATATCTAATTAGGCAGATAGAAGTTTGTGCCAGTGTGAGCATAATTGTCAATTACTAATTTTCATTCCCTCTAAAGCACTGCTCCACCAAATCTTTGAATCATTGCTCTTTTGGCTACTTTTTTCAGTAAGATAAAGGACTACTGAAATGATTTACAGTGGCATAAACTGGGTTTATTTGAATGATAATTATAATATTAGTCTGGATTTCAAGTGAATTTTCAGTTGATCTGCCGACATCAGAGGGAAAAAGAAGTCTATTTCCCAAAGACATAAATTTGTCAATATCTTATTGTCATGACAGAGTGACCACAGCCTGGATCCCTGCCTCCACGTGCATGTATTTTGATTTTCCCAGGTCACCCTTATCTAAGAGAACTCCTTAGCACATGTTATACAGTTCTGGTTGGCTGTGTGGCACTTTTGTTAACTTCTTATACATATTTGAACCCCTGTTGTTTAGGTGGCGAGGATGCTTTCGCCCCTGTGCTCGCCCACTGTCACAAGACTGGGCTGAAGGCAGATCCTGTTGTTCCTGTCCTTACCTACTGCTGCAAGACTAAAGGTGAGTTTGATTCCTGTTCTCATTTGTCTTTGTGTGAATAAGCTTGGTATGAGTTCCCTCTCCCAATGCTCTACTGTCGTTTTTCAATCTCATCGAACCCAAAATAAACCTGCCTAAAGCTGAGCTCCTGTGCTACACTTATTATTCAGATTATTGTTACTTTAATTGAAAATATTTAATCTGTAAAATGAGCCCAGCTCACTTTTGACTGTACCTTTAACATGATGGGAAGATTGAATTTTCTAGGAAAGTGGTCAGACAGATTCAAAATGTCTTTTACATCAAGGCAGATTGCTTTTTGATTTGCTTTGATGCCAGGCCTCTTGGGTTAAATCCCAGCTCCAACATTTATATGTTAAATAGCCTTGAGTTTATTGTTAGGTAACCTCTCTGGGCCTCCATTTCCTCATTTGCAAATGTATATAGTAATTAATATCTTCATTACTGGGTATAAACTAACTGAGTTAATTGTGGATTATTTGAATTACTATAGATAGAGTTAAAAATTGGTTATGTAATTCCACTTTGTTCTAAGCTTTGTTTTAAACCTTCAAAATAAAAGTCTGTTTTCTTTAATTTTTTTTGCAAAGAAAATAGGGCGTTAGTAGAATTTTTAATTTCCCAGCATGCCCAAAACCCCTGCTTATAACCGAAAATAACGCATTAGCAGAGTAAGAATAAAACTTTAAAATAAGTGTAGTTAATATCCCCAGACATTAAAAATATATTGCATCCACAAATTAATAAACTAGAGATCATGGAAATTAAAACGTTGATTGTTGGAATTAAATATTCAATAAATGGACTGAATAGCTGAATGAGCATTGCTGAAGAGCAGATTAGTAAAGTGCAAAATTAAGCAAAGCAATCCTCCCAAAATATAATAAAATTGGATGAACAGATAACAGAAATTGCAAACTGCTAATAAGTTTTGAAAAAAATAGAGGATAAACAGCAGGGAAAACATTGTAAAGTATATGATTGTCTAATCACTATGCTGTACACCTGAAACTAATACAAAATAATGTTAAATGTAAATTGTAATTGAAAAACAACAAAAATAATATACAGGAGACAAAATTCTCAATGAAGTAACATGTAGAAAAATATGACAATAGAAATATTATACAATAAAGAATTCAATAGATGAGAGAATTTTCAGAACTGATCAATACATGACTTAGCTTCCATCCTTACAAAACAGTACCTAAGGATCAGTGTAAGTGTTGTTAAAGTGCTGATTTAGTTAGAAGGTGTGAGACCAAAGCAATAAGGGTGGGGAAAAGTAGAACATTAGGCAGGGAAAGGTGCAAAGAAATGTGATCTTATGTTATTTTGTGATGGCTACTACTTCACAATGAACCACAAAGACTGAGCAGGCACAATGGACTTGTCCATTGGAAGGCAAAAATATGCCTCAGATCAGTTGACAATGTGAAAGACAGGTGTATTTATCTTCCAGGCTCCCTCTTGCCTCCCATTTCTCATTGGTCAAGGTTTACCCCCTGGAAGTTTTCCCCACACTTCAGAGAAGCATCATTTAGTCCCTTATCATCTCCTGAGGAAAGTAGATACCACATTCAGTAGTGTGACCATTTTACCTGAGTCAGGAAGTAGAGGTGAGAAGCACCAGTGAAAGACATGAAGTGAGACTTTTCTGGATTGTATCTCAGCAGCTGATTGTTGAAATCATCATGTAGTACATCCTCAACACTGATTACTCCACCAGGCAGAAGAAGGAGATGGTTAACGATGCCTCAAAGATATCCATTGTCTAATGCAGTCCACAAATGGAAAAGACCTGCTGAACACTAAGCAAGGTAATTTTTAAAAATTGTTTCACTCACAGAGTGTAATACATATTTCAGATAACCAGGATTTAAAAAAAATAAGTAAAAACCTTCAGGGAAAAAAATACCTATAAATGATTAAGAAACCATGCAACCCAATGTTTATAGTAGCTTTATTTACAATAGCCAAGTGCTGGAAACAACCTAAGTGCCTATCAGTAAATGAATGGATCAAAAAACTGCTACATTTACACAATGGAATCTACGCAGCAGAAAAACTATGCAGAAGAAAGAAAGAACTCCTAACTTTTGCAATACCATGGATACAACTGCAGAGTGCTATGCTAAGTGAAATAAGCCAGGTGGCTAAAGAAAAATACCATATGATCTCACCTATAAGTGGAACCTATTGAACAAAACAAATGAGCAAAAGAGAACCAGAGACATAGAAATAAGGAACAAACTGACAGTGACCAGAGGGATAGGGGAGGGCGAGAAGGGGGGAAAGAAAAGGAAGGGTCTAGTCAAGGAACAAGTATAAAAGACCCATGGACATGGACAAAAGGGTGGGGATTGACTGTAGGAGGGGGTGGGCAGGGCATAGGAGAACAATGGAGGAAAAATTGGGACAACTCTAATAGAACAACAATTTTAAGAAAAAGAATGTGATACAAGAATTTTTTTACCAGCATCATTAGGTAAAGGAGACATGGAGCAGTATCTTCTAAGTACTGACAGAAAATAACTTTGCCCTCAGATTTCTAATACTCTATTCAGCTATCACTTGAGTGTGAGGCCAAAGTAAAGATATCAGGCAGAAGTAACTCAGAACATCTCAAGTATTAAGACCCTTCATGAAATACTACATGACATATCAGCCAGGAGAAAAAGAAATCTAAGTGGAACTGAGATACAAGAAACAATGGTAAATAAAAAAGATGACTAAAAGTTAGTTTTGGGATAAATAGGTGTTGACTGTTAAGAAACATTGTTGGTATTTACAATAGCCAGGTGCTGGAAACAGCCTAAGTGCCCATTGGTGGATGATTGGATCAAAAAACTTTGGTACATTTATACAATGGAATTCTATATGGCAGAAAGAAAGCAGGAACTTGTACCCTTTGCAACAACATGGATGGAACTGGAGAATATTATGCTTAGTGAAATAAGCCAGTCAGTGAAGGACAGGTATCATATGATCTCACCCATTATGGGACAATAATGAGCAAAACTAACAATAAGCAAAACAGAACCAAGTGTATGAATACAAGGAATAGGCCTGCAGTGGTCAAGGGGAAAAGGGTTGGGGGGAGGGGGGAGGCAGAGGCAAAGAAGGGGAGCAGCTTAGACAAGAACCTAGTATAAAGGAACCATGGACATGGACAACAGATGGGATTGACTTTGGGGGGAAAGGGTGGGTGGGGAGGGGGACAGGGGAGCAAAAAGGGGATGGATGTAATACAACAACAATAAAATTTAAAAAATAAAATAAAACAATGATGTTAAATCATAAAAAGAAAGAAAGAAACATTGTTGGATAGCAATCTAGATCTGAATTTCCAGAAGATATTGGCATGATAGCTAGAGTTGAATGGAGAAGAGAGTGGAGAGAACTAAAGAATTGCTAAGTTTTTAGTCTTGTTAAGAGGGAAGCCTATAAACTGCAATTAATTCCAGAGAGTTTAAGAAAATCTTAAGTGATGACTTGATTAAATTCAATACAATTCCAATCAATATCCCAGGTGTAGTTTTCACAGAACTTGGTAAGCTTTAAGCATCTACTACAAAAGCTGTGTAGTGGCAGCTTTTGCTCTACCAGACATCAAAATATGTCACAAAGTCACTGAAAATAAAACAATGTAATAAAGACACAGGCAGAGACAAATATACAAGTGGAAAGCTAGAGTCCGGAAAGAGCCTTATTATATATGGGAATTTAGTATATGATAACAGTGACATTGTAAATTAAGTAATAGAGCACTCAATAAATGATTTTGAAACACATGACTATCCATTTGGAGAAAAAATAATATAATCTTACATCAAACTAAGAGATGGATTTACTGTGAAGCAAATGAAGCATAAACCTGAGGGTCGCTATTAATAACATGAAACTTCAATACATCCAAAGGCCTACTTAGTATAGGAATATGGATTTAGTCAGTGAAGTTTTCTTATGTGATTGACAGTAATTTCTGTGCATAATTAGGATATTTTGACTTGTTCTAGTATGTAGGAATGGCTTCTAGGAATATCCCTGCTGCACACAGAGCTAATGCACCTGGAATATACATAAAGTTGTGGAATAGTGGTCAAAGCAAAATATTTTAATTATGATGTGTCTTGATGTGACCCTCTTTGGGTCTAGCTTGTTTGAGACTCTCTGTGCTTCCTGGACTTGTATATCTATTTCCTTCACCAAATTTGGGAAGTTTTCCTTCATTATTTTTTAAAAGATTTTATTTATTGTATTCAGAGAGAGAGAGGTAGGGAGAGAGGCAGAGAGAAAGAGAAACATCAATGTATGGTTTTCTTTCACCTGCCTCTAGCCACGGACCTGGCTGGAGACCTGGCTTGCAACCTGGTTATATGCCCTGGCTGGGGAATTGAACCAGAGACCTTTGGGTTTGCTGGCTAGCGCCTTATCCACTGTGCTACCAGCCAGGACATTATTTTTTCAAATAAGCTTTCAATTTCTTGTTCTCCCTCTTCTACTTCTGGCACCCCTATGATTCAGATGTTGGTATGTTTAAAGCTGTCCCAGAGGTTCCTAAGCCTCTCCTCATTTTTTTTCAATTCTTGTTTCTTCATTGTGTACTGGTTGGCTATTTATTTCTTCCTTATATTCCAAATAATCAATTTGAACCTTGGCTTCCTTCCCTTCACCATTGGTTTCACATGGATTTTTCTTCATTTCTCATAGAATAGCCTTCACTTCTTCCCTTATGCATTTGCCATACTCAATCACTTCTGTGATCATCTTTATCACCAGTGTTTCGAACTCTGCATCTGTTAGGCTGGCTATCTTCTCCTCACTTCTTCTGGAGCCTTGATCTGCTTCCTGTTTTGGGCCATATTTCTCTGTCTCCTCAATTTGACAGGCTCCTGTGTTTGCCTGTGTGTATTAGGTAGAGCTATTGCACTTGTTATAGTGTAATGGGCCGAGTCTTACGTATTAATGTGGGGTAGTTGGTTTCACAGCCTTGTGGTGCTATATGTGGGGGAGGGGTCAGAGAGGGAACATTGGTGCTTGCTTGCACTTACCTGTTTTCCATTTACTTCACCCACTTCCCATATATGACTGGAACCCTTCTAGCCGTTGTCCTGGTGATGGTTCCCAGAGTGGGTAGGTGTAGGTTTGTGTACGTTCTAGGACTGTACGGGCCTCTAAATAGACTCTCCTGAGATCAGCAGTTTCTTCCATTGCCCTAACCCCCATTGGTTTTTACAGCCAGAAGCAATAAGGCTTTATTTTTCCTGGTGCTGGTACTGTGAGCTGCGCAGTTTGGCCTGGAACTGGGGTTGCTCCCCAGGTATCCCTCCAGGCTTTTATAATGTGTGACTGCTTATTACTCTGGCCAACCACAGCTACTATCTTGGCACCTACACTGCTGCAACCACACCACGTCCTATCCACCCCGGCTCCCCGTGTCCACCTCTCCTACCTGTCTGGATAAGTATTACTTCTTTATATCTTTGCTTGTTTGACTTCCACAGAATTTGATTTTCTGGTAGTTTGGGTGGTTTTTGTTTTGAGACAGATATAATCCTATTATGATTGTACAAGGAGATGAAGCATGTCTACCTACATCTCCATCTTGGCCAGAAGTAGCAAATATTAATGTGTCCCATAACAACTGCACTGAAAGAACGTGATAGTGGAGGAGAAACAAGGTGTTAGAAATGCGATGCAGTTTTGTAATGCAGTTCATGCATATCATTTTCTTCTTTAGGAAGACAGTAAAATAGAATGTATTGGAATGCCTGAGTCCATTGGACACAAACCTGTTGCATATTACAAATAGGAAAAGCAGCTGAATGTGAGGTAGATGAATATTTTACTCACACCAACTACCAGGAATAAGCGATTTCAATCAACTGCTCTTAAAGGAAGTGGCAGAATATTCAAAGCTCTCTTGGCAAAGTACAACTCCCTTTGGATTAGAAAGCAGGAAGACCTAAAGTACTTTGCCACTCCCTGCATATTCTTCTGTGTTTGATTTGATGCAAGAAAAGACACAAATAAGATATCCAGAGTCCTACTTTCTGCTAAACATCACAAGGAAAGCTGGTGGAGCCATTCTTCTAACATTACTCTAGATGTTAAGAAAATATGGTCATTACCGTATCTCCCTCTTACTAGATCAAAAACTAAATGTTGCTAGTGCTTTTGATGCACTAGCAGTAAGAGTTCAGGAGCCAAAGACAGTCACCCAGAGAAGGAACAGCCAAGAAATATTGAGTTAATTTCATTCTTCTTAAGCAAGGGGAATGGGAGGAAGACATTAGATCAAGCTGTGATTGAGAATAATTAAAAACTAATGAGAAATATCTACCTCATTTCTCTGTGTTAGCAACTATATCCCTTTTTCTAAATTATATATTCTATTTTAATACCACATATACTTTATTATTATATTAGTTCTTTAAATAAAGAGCTCAAGGATTATAGAACAAGCATAACTGAAAGTGAAATTTAGCTACATTATTTTCAATTTAGGGAATTCTTTTGGTGGGAACATGACTACATTAACCAGGCACCAACATCCAGCTAGTGGCACCAACATCTACTCCATGACCCTAGTATCCACTGACAGCGCCCTTGAGAATTTCACAGCACATTACTTATTGTCAGAAAGCCAAGGTGATGCCAAAGGAAAACAACTGGCTAAGGGGTGTCTGCCACCAACACTGGCAGCAGAATAAATTCTAAATTTTCTCAGTTCTTCTCATCATTGCCTTCAGATACAAAAGACCTGAGGAGCATCTCACTTTTTCTTCTCCAGTTGTCAAGGGTCAACAAAAATAAGTGTTTCATTGTTGATCTTCTGATATAATGGTAAACTTCTTCAATAAAAGGGTCATTGATAGTCCTGGCTGGTGTGGCTCAGTGGATTGAGCACCAACCTGCAAACCCAAGGGTTACTGGTTGAATTCCTAGTCTGGGCACATAACCAGGTTGCAAGCCAGGTCTCCAGCCAGGTTCCTAGCTGAAGGCAGGTGAAAAGGCAACCATACATTGATGTTTCTCTCCCTTTCTTCCTCCCTCCCTTCCCTTCTCTTTAAAAATGATGAATAAAATATTTTTAAAAAGGGTCTTTGAAGGCTGGACAGCTAAGGGTTAACTAATTTTCATTACAGCATCAATAAAGAAAAAGTTTTGCTAGACTTTTGGTCACAACAAACTACATATGCCTTTTCCAGTGAAGAGAAGACAGACTACAGAAAGAATGCTGTAGAAATTCCTGCATTTATGGGACAGATGAATAGGAAATCAAAGGCTAGAGATTCCACCACCTTTGTCTGCCCGCACCTCAGTACTCCAACCCTATGGGCAGTGTATCTGCCTCTCTGACAGAGATTGTTAGGAGAATGCATTTCGGCAATAAAGCACTGTGTGCTGATGAATATTTAGCAACCAAAATCTCTGTAGGTGTGGAAGGAACTCTGATTTGTAGTTTGCCAATTCCAGTGGTATAAATGCTTCCACCATGGCTGATTTTGAAGACATTTGTGTTTAATAACTGGCTCACAAAATTCCTGTAAACAGAACAGTTAGCTTTTGCGGGCCAATGCAAGGTGACTCCAACATACCACAGAGTAGATATGAGACACTTCTAATACCTTCATTTTAGGCTTCTCAGCCTCCAGAACTGTGAGAAATAAATTCGTTGTTGTTTCAAAGCCACCCAGTCTATGATATTTTCTTACAGCAGACAGAACTACTAAGAAACACTACTTGGTAGCATTAATGCAATCAATATACCATATAACGTATTATGGAAACACCAGTGATGTGATCCAGGTGCCCAGGTCCCACACCCAGACATTACCATTTTAATTTATCTGGGATGTACCCTGAAATTAAGAATTTTTTTATTTTAAAAAAGTTTTTAGTTTATTTCTAATGTGTATTTCCATTATCATTTATCCTCCTTATATCCTCTTCCACCTCCATCCATTCTCCCCAACACAATCACTACACAGTTGCTCGTGTCCATGAGTTCTTTTACTTTTTTGCTCAATCCCTCTATCCCCACAACCTCCACCCCACCCCCAGAGCTCTCATCCTGCTCTCTATGAGTCTGTCTCTATTTTGCTTGTTAGTTCAGTTTGTTCATTAGATTCCATATATGAGTGAAATCATATGGTATTTGTCTTTCTGTGACTGGCTTATTTCACTCAGAATAATGTTCCCCAGGTCCATCCATGCTGTTGCAAAGAGTAAAATGTTCTTCCTTTTCATAGCCAAATAGTATTTTATTGTGTAAATGTACCATAGCCTTTTTTTTATCCACTTATTTACTGATGGGCACCTAGGCTGCTTCCAAATCTTGGTGAGTGTAAAATAAAGCTGCAGTGAACATAGGGGTGCATAAGTGCAGTCAAATCACTATTGTTTAAAGCCCCCAGGTGATTCTAATAGAAAGCCAAATTTGAGAACCACTGCATAGAAAAACATTTTCTCTAACATTCAGGATATTCTCACTGAACACAGAAATATTGAGTGAGGAATATGTGTTGTTATTATAAGTACAACTTTCCTGATCTAAGGGGAGGAAAATGCCATCCAAGGAGCAGACCTAGCTGATCCAGTGATTTTCTGGTACACTTGGTGTCCTCCATAGAAAAGCAGGTCTTTAGGGTGTCTAGCCATCCAAGTGTTTGGAGCAGTACTATCCTGTACAAAGCAAACCACCAATGCCAGCAGTGATGACATTTAAAAGTTTCTAATAGCCACATTTAAAAAGTAACTAGAGCCCTGGCTGGTGGCTCAGTGGATAGGTGCAGGCCCATAATTCCAAAGGTCACTGGTTTGATTCCCAGTCAGGGCAACATAACCAGGTTGCAAGCCAGGCCTCCAGCCAGGTCCTTAGCTGGAGGCAGGTGAAAGGCAACCATACATGGATATTTCTCTCCCTCTCTGCCTCCCTCCCTTCTCCTCTCTCTAAAAAGAATAATAAAATCTTTTAAAAAATAAATAAAAATAACTAGAAAGCAGTACAATTAATTTTTAAATTAAATTTATTGGGGTGACATTGGTTAATACAATTATATAAGTTTCAAGTGTATAATTTTACAATGTATCATCTGTGTATTGTATTGTGTGTTTCCCACCCAAAGTCAAATCTTCCATCACCATGTGTTTGACTCCCTTTATACTTTACTACCCCAACTCCCTATTTAGCCCAATATATTCAAAATATCAGCGGTTCAATATATCAATATAAAAATAAGATCTTTTACTTTCTTTAATCTTTTACTTTTTGTACTGTTTTCAAAATTACGTGTTTTTTAAGCCTATCTCAATTTAAACTAGGACCATTTCAGGTGCTCAGTAGTCATATGTGGGTAGTGGCTGAGCACCTGAAATGCGTGGACAATGCTGGTTTAGACATGGTGGTATTCATCAGTATTCAAAGCCAAGTCACAGTGCTATCTAAAGAGATGACATTTTAGCATAAATTTATTTTCTTTTGGAAACATTTAGATAACATCAGGGCTCAGAGAATGTGATATTTTCTTTGACTCTTATAACCCCAGCTAACCTTGTTAGGTCAAAAATATTCCTGCCTTAGTAGATGCAGAAAATTGGTTCTGACTTTCTGCTGAATTAAATTCTTCATTCATGCAGAGTCACCTCCATCTGGAAGTATTCACCTGGGATTATGTGGGCCACTGAGTTATAAACAGTGCTTTGAAGTACTCACTTTCTATTTTAGCAAAAATAAACTTTCAGGATGAATTTCAAAATGATGAATTTGAAGGCATATTAGTTGATGCCAAATCTTAAAACTGCTCTTGTCATCATTGTTTCTCGGGGAGAACTGTTTTTAAAAGGTTTAGTGTGTATTCACAAATCATTCTCTCCACTATGCAACACTATCTTCCCATGTTTGACTCTTGAAACCCTTGTGAAGATTGTTGTAGTGAACTGTGGGCCAAGGAGACTAGGAAAACAAAATGCATAGCTGGAGAAATGTCTGTGAAAGTGCCTGAGGAGGTCTCTTTGTTCAGCCCCCAGACCACATACCAAGCACTATTACCAGCCAGGAATCTAAAGTTCAACAAAATAAATAGTTTTATTCAACAAGGACATATTGAGCACCTACTATATATGCAATACCAGGAATTCAATGGTGAACATTACAGATATGGCCCTTCACCTCATTGAGATTGCAGTCTAGCTTGAGAGACAAATAATGAAGTACACAAGATAATAAAATTAATATACTCTGATAAGAAATAATAAGGGGTGCCTACTTGATCTTTGGTGTTTGAGGACCACCCCTCTAATCCTCACAGGATTAGAAAGGTGGGTGCATCACTTTTTGCTATTTAATAAACTACCCCAAATCTTAAACAATCCTTGTTAAGTCATAATTTCGTGGGCCAGCATTTTGGTCAGGACTTAGCTGTGCCGAACTTCTGGCCTTGACCAGGTTCACCTGGTCTGTCTTTGGGCTTCCCTCAGGTATCTTTGGTCAGTTGCAGGACAGGCTGGGAGCTGGCCAACTGTCAGCTTACCAGGGCACTTCAGTTCTAGAGGAGAGGAAGGAGGAAGATATACTTTAGTAGTTAAGAGCACAGGTATTACAGTCAATTTGTCCTTGGTTTGGCTTCCAGCCCTCTGTGTGACCTTGAATGAACTACTGATACTCATTCAATCCCTACCCTGTTCTCCATGGGTCATTTATACATGTTCCTTGATTAGATCTTTCCCCTTCTTTCCTCCCTTCTCCCTTCCCCACTTCTCTCTGGTCTCTGTCTGTCTGTTTTTTGTTTCCATGCCTCTGGTTCAATTTTGCTCATTTGTTTTGTTCATTAGGTTCCTGTTATAAGTTAGGTCATATGGTATTTGTCTTTTGCCACCTGGCTTATTTCACTTAGCATAATACTCTCCAGTTCTATCCATACTGTCACAAAAGATGGAAGGTCCTTCTTTCTGCTGCATAGTATTCCATTGTGTAAATGTACCACAGTTTTTTTATTCATTCATTTACTGATGGGCACTTAGTAAGTAGCATCAAATTTTTAGTTTGTTATGGAATGACATAAGCAAGACACCTAGAATGTTGCCTGGTATATGAGACACCCAAAAAAGTGTTTGGTATTGTTATTCATGTATTCTACTTCCAAATAATTTATATTCCAGTTGGGAAGATAAGACCTTAAATATGAACTCTAGAGTTGAAAAGCAATTGAAGATAGCAAGAGAAGAGAGGGTGTAGTGTAGACCATTATAAACAAATAGTATGGATTATACATTTTCTGGGAGTCAGAAAAAGAATAAAGCTCAGACCTCACTCACAAAAGGTTTTCCAAATGTGTGATTTTTCTATAGCTATTATTTTTTTGTGTGCTTTGTGAATTTATTTTCCCAGTTTCTGCCATCTCTAGTTAGATCTTTTGCATGGGGATCTGCGGCAACACAGAGCACGCAGATTAATTACCACTCTGCAAAGTTCTCTTTTGCTTTGATCCACTATCAAAGGATGTTGGCTTTCAAGGTGTCCATTGAATAAACATGTATATGATCATGCCTTCCTTATGGCTCTACTTACAGGGTGCATGCAATCAATTGGCAAAATTTTAATAAAATAAACAACATATCACAAAAATGTTATATTTTGAAATAAATTTATTCTATGTAAATACATAAACATAGTCATTATTTTTTAACTTGTTCAATAAAGTCTCTATTTGCTGCAATAATAGACTCCATTCAACTTCAGAATCTTGAGCATGCTTTCATTAACTTTTCTTTATCCATGGACAACATCATGTTTTCAATTTTAGCTTTAATAGATTCTTTATTGGAATGAGGTTCTTTATGAACTTCTCTCTCACAAATGCTGCATACTTAATAATTTAAAGGATTTGCATCTGGTGAACTAGGTGGCCAGATGTCCTTTGACCAAAATTCAGGAACATTGACACTGAGAAATTCTTGCACCTTTTGGGCATTATGGGGTGGTGTACCATCTTGTTGGAAGATAAAATGATGTCCATTTGTGAATTGCTTCATCCATGGTACAACTAATTTTCTCAAAACATCAAGGTAAATATCCTAGATCTTCATTGATGATCTCCTGGATGCTGTGTACAATATCTGGACTTGTGTGATCCTTGCATACCTTATGCATTTCCCTTGTTGGGGTGGTGATATCAGGATCAGCATTATACACATTTTCATGTTGTCAACTGTACATAAAGGGATGTTATTGAAGTCCACAATTTCCTTAGCAGTTGGCCCTGCACGCAGTCCAGAAATTATGGTTGCTCTAATATCATATTCCTTTGACATGATGGTTGCTCTCAGAATTCAATACTTTATATCTGAAACAATGATGTTAAATCATAACCTTAGAAACATAGTTTTTCAAAATTTATAAGCACATGAAATAAGGAGATGCAAAGTTCTTGCCAATTGATCATGTGTGTGCACCCTGTATATTGCGATAAGTTGGCATGGGCATAATGGAAGAGTAATAGTGGACCTATAAACTTAAGTTTACAAAATACCTGAAATTAGTAAACTCTTGTGGAGCACCTTTTCATAGCCTATCAGTGTGGTTTACTAGCTCATGAATGCAGAGTGAATGATTGAAAGTGATCAAATTGATGCCAATTTCATACACCATTTAATAATGAAATTGAGATGACTGAAAATGAGAGTTTGATGAGGGATAGGAGGAGAGAGAGAACAGGACCTCTCCTCTTTCTTTGTAAATGGGATTGATATTGGCCACATAATGCGTATGTGGCTCATATCAGTCAAGTCTTACAGAGTAGGGAAGGAGAGAGAACTGCTCTAATAAACTGAAGGCCACAACCAGTAGCATGAGAGAACAGCCCTCAGGGTAGGGCCACAGCATATTTCCCGCAGGTTAATAAACAGTTTTAGAGGCATGAACAGCAACTGTGCCCTCTTTAACTTCAACTGGCATAGACATTCAGTAAATCTAAGTGAGAGAAATTACTTTATGTTAATCTATCCAAGGAGGAACACCACCAAGAAAATAGCCAAGGACAATGTGATAACAGCTATGAGAACATCACATGCAAATATAAGAGAGTGTCAATTAGGAACATCTGAGAATTGGCAGGCAAGAATGCTACGTTAGAAACCAAGAGACATTAGGTACCTCATATTCTAAAGAGAGCCACAAACAACTGGAGAGAGCCTCTGTCATCTTGGGGTTCTTTAAAAGGGCCCCCCCTCCTGCTCTGGGAACAAATGGGCAAAGATTTCACAGTAGAAGACAACAATATCTGAGAAATTTTAGTATATCCAAACTGTTGGAAGGGGCCAGGGAGTAAGGTTATATTAGTCAGGGTTCTTGGCTACAAACAACAGAACTCACTCTAGTGTATTCTAGGGAAAGGGATTTATTTTTATTTTTTTTAATTTATTTATTTTAAAAAATTTTATTGTTGTTGTATTACATCCATCCCCTTTTTGCTCCCCTCTGTCCCCCTCCCCACCCACCCATTCCCCCCAAAGTCAATCCCACCTTTTGTCCATGTTCATGTTTCCTTTATTCCTTACCTTTTTTAACTTATTTCTTTACCACCATCTTTGGCAACATCAGCTTGGTCTCTGTATCTGCCCCTGTTTTTGGTTCTGTTTTGT
>PVIW01017193.1:0-14689 GCA_004026585.1 Noctilio leporinus
CAGTTGTAAATCCAATCAACTTGTGATCTGAGGTCAGGTTTAGGCACTGCTGGGTGGAGTGGATTAATTCCTATGGGTGGGGCTGTGGCTTCTTTCCAGGCTCTGCCCTTTGGAGAAGAATGGTCTGCTGGCTGTATGGGGGATGGGTCAGCACTGGACTCATGGGCTATTCCCTCATCTCTCCCCCTAAAGCCACTGATCCAAACTTTCCCCAAGCTTCTCTAGTCCACTCTGCCCTTTCTCTGCTGGAGCCCAGGGTGGGTGGGTACCTCTGTATTTTCTTGTGTGGTCCCTTGAAGAACTTGGTCTCTCAGTCAAGCTGGCTAAACCTGGTGGCCTTTTGCTTTTCACAGCTGGGTGCTGTTTTGTTCTCAGCTTTGTTGTTATAGGCTGGGAAGCCCAGTTGGGGGTTTAGATCCCAGCTTTCAGGTGGAACCCCCAGCTGCTGAGATGTTTCTTTGTCCCTTCAGCTGTCACCTGTGGGAGCACTGCCAGCCCTCTCGTGTCTCTGCACTTCCTACCAGTCATGTTGTGATGAATTGGTTCTTCTGTTCTGTCCATGGTAATAAGACTTCTTCTCTCCAGTTGGTATTCTAATGGTTATTCTGGATGATTTCTCCCCAATTAATTTGTTAATTCCAGTTTGGTTTTGGGAAGAGATGGGTGTAGCTCCACTTACTCCTTCACCATCTTGGTTCTCCCCCTGAATAACTGAAATAAGGTTGTTTTATAAGTAATCTCTATGCTCAGGCAGGAAAATGTAGTTTTAGTATCTCTTATAAAAATTCTTTGTATTGTTTTAGGCTTTACTTTTTCCTTTTTTTCCCAGGAAAAGCTTAATCAAAGTTTAGCAAGGTCATTATAAAATATTATCATTTTATTTTTATACTTGAAGCCATTAGGCTAAAATGACCAAGAAATGTTCATCTTGGCATCTTTGTAAACAGTCCTCAGCTGAGAGAATGTAGTTACTCCAGTCATGTCTCATTGGGGTGTTAAGAAAACTATTTTCTGTAGTAACTAATTCCAAAATGAAGAGATGTGGGTATCACTTATCACCTGTTAAGTGATACAAAGAATATGAGAGTCAGTGACAGGGATGTATTTCCAATGGTGCCAGGGTAGGCTTGCTTTTCTGTGATACATGAGAGCACCAGTCCTGAAGGCACCTCTTCCCTTCATTGCATGTAGGTTCAGCAAGCATATTAGAACCCTGAGCCCTTTTGTGGTGCTGGAGGAGCAAAGGTGAAGGGAAAGGTTCTAATATTTCCTTCACATTCCCTGAAGACAACCTGGAACCCTCTCTGGGTACATATACCCTATTAAGGATGCCAGTCTAGGAAACTGGACAGATTGCAAGGAGCAGAATTGTGTTTTGAATCCTTGGGTATTTGGTCCAAGTCCCCTTTCTATGTCATTTTAAATTCACTGATATATTATTATAAAAGGAATGGGTAGACCTGACCACGCGGCTCAGTTGCTTGTAGCACCATTCAGTATACCAAAACATTGCCAGTTCCATTCCAGGTCAGGGCAAATACCTAGGTTTCGGGTTTGATCCCCAATTGGGGAGCATGGGAGGCAACCAATCTCTCTCTCTCTCTCTCTCGCTCTCTCTCTCTCTCTCTCTCTGTAAAATCAATTAAATCAATGGAAACGTCCTTTAGTGAGGATTATAAGTAAAAGAAATGGGTAAATGGTTACAAAAGAAATCCATATGCAAATCTATTAGTAATTACTAAGTGAATGAATAATGAGTGAATTTAGTGAACTGAGGCCCTCCTGCTGGTCTGGGTTATCAGTGTGAACTAAGCAGAGGAAACAATGTCTGACATGATTTTAATCAGTTAACAGAGGGGGACAGTGATCCTTACAGGAGCATCATGCTTAACAGCACTGCCCTATCCTCTTTAATCAGGAAGAAATAGGCTCAGTTTTTGACAGCTAACAAGATGGATCCACTGGTTTGTGCTTGCTATTATAGAGACTTCCATATATAACTTCATATTGAAGTTGTCTGGAAACAGAAAAAGAGAAATACAGCTTCTGTTTTTTGGAATCTCTTCAGTTGGAAGTTCCTCTAGATGTCAGTATTACATAGGGAAGCAAAAATATAATAGTCTATGGCAATGAATAAAGGCCTTACATTATTCAAACAGTAAAACATATGTGACATGTAATTGGTGAAGAAAAAGACAGTCTTGTATGGAAACTGGCTTCTTATATTCCTCAGAATGGACTGACAGTCCTTTCTGTTGCTCAAGTCAGATTGCTGTACCCAAAGGATGTTGGCCCAGTTTGTGGATATTTACCATTGTCACTTTAGCTGCCCTTAGAGGCAAATGCTGAGTGATCATCACTCCACAGAGTCTTATAAACAAATTCTCAATTTTACACATTAGTGAATTGAAATTGACTGAAACATACCAGCTTTTATTATTAAGTCCATGTATGCTTTTTACCATTGTGTTCATGCCATCCAGAATAAATCCATAAAGAAGCACAATGCTTATCCACCAGTTTTCATTTCAAAAGAGAAGCATTGGAAGACAAAATAATAAAATAGCTTAAAAGCAACTTGTTCAACTATCTTTTTTGACTAATTTGGATAATTATATTTTATTGATTATGCTGTTACAGTTGTCCCAATTTCTTTTCCCTTTGCTCCCCTCTGCCCAGCACCCTCTCCCTTCAGCAATCTCATCCCTCTTAGTATGAACTTAGTATGTCCATGGGTCATGCACATAAGTTTTCTGGTTTCACTTCTTCCTCAATTATTCTTAACTTCTCCCTGTCTATCTTGTACCCACCAATTATGTTTCCTAATCCCTGTACCATTTCCCCATTTCTCATCCTTACCCCTTCCAGCTGATAACCCTCCGAATGATCCCCATACCTATGATTCTGGCTTTATTCTGGTTGTTCTCTTAGTTTACTTTTATTTTTATTTTTTATCTTCTGTCATTGATAGTTGCGAGTTTCTTGTCATTTTAATGTTCATAGTTTTGATCTTTTTCTTAAATAAGTCCCTTTAACATTTCATATAATGGCTTGTAATAGTGAACTTTTTTTATAGCAGTATTTTATTTTATGTATTTTAGCCATTTTTATTATTTGTCCCAATTTCCCCCTCCCTCCAGCAATACCACCCCCTTAGCTCATGTCCTTGCATCATACATGTGAGTTCCTTGGCTTTATCTTTTCCTATACTACTTCTAACATCTCCCTGTCTATTCTGGACCCACTAATTATGCTTCTTAATTCCTGTGCCATTTATCCCCTTCTTTCCCTTCCCCCTCCTAGCTGACAACCATCCAAGTGTTCCCCATATCTTTGATTCTGTTCCCTCTCTGGTTGACCGCTTAGTTTTTGTTTTTATTTTTTAGATTCTGTTGCTGATAGCTGTGAGTTTGTTGTCTTCAATGTTCATAATTTTGATCCTCTTTTTCTTAAGTCCCTTTAACATTTCATATAATAATGGCTTGGTGATGATAACATTTCATATAATAATGGCTTGGTGATGATAATTCCTTTAGCTTTATCTTGTCTGGGAAGCACTTTATCTGCCCTTCCATTCTGAATGATAGCTTTGCTGGACAGAGTAATCTTGGTTGTAGGTCTTTGCTTTTTCTCATTTTGAACACTTCTTGCCAGGCTCTTCTTGCTTGCAAAGTTTCTTTTGAGAAATCAGCTGGTTGTCTTAAAGGAATCCCTTGTAGGTAACTCTCTTTTTTTCTCCTGCTTTTAAAATTCTCTCTTTGTTTTTCACCTTTGGCATTTTAATTATGATGTGTCTTGGTGTGGTCCTTGGACCTAGCTTGTTTGGGACTCTCTGTGCTTCCTGGACTTGCACGTCTATTTCCTTCACCAAAATAGGGATGTTTTCTTCGGTTATGTTTTCAAATAAATTTTCAATTTCTTGTTCTTCCTTTTCTCCTTCTGGCACCCCTATGACTCAGATGTTAACATGTTTAAAGTTGTCCCAGATGTTGCTAAGCTTCTCCTTTTCTTCAATTCTTGTTTCTTCATTCTGTACTATGAACCCTGTTTTCCTTCCCTTCTCTATTGGTTTAACCTATATTTTTCTTCATTTCACTCAGTGTAGCCTTCCCTTCTTCCCTTCTGCATTTGCCATACTCAAGCATATCTGTCAAGTCTGTTAGCATCTTCATCACCAGTGTTTTTTTCTTTTATTTTATTTTAAGATTTTATTTATTATTTTTCAAAGAGAAGGGAAGGGAGAGAAGAAGAAAGGGAGAGAAACATCAATGTATGGTTGCCTTTCACCTGCCTCCAGCTATGGACTTGGCTAGAGACCTGGCTTGCAACCTAGTTATGTTGCCCTGGCTGGGAATCGAACCAGTGACCTTTGGGTTTGCAGGTCATTGCCTTATCCACTATGCCACCAGCCAGGGCGGTCACCAGTGTTTTGAATTCTACATCTGTTAGGCTGGTTATCTCCTCATCATTTAGTTTTTCCACTGGAAACTTGATCTGTTCCTTATTTGCACCATACTTCTCTGTCTCCTCAACTTGACAGGCTCCTCCTGTGTTTGCCTCTGTGTCTTAGGTAGATCTGTCACACCTCTTATGTTGTAAGGTGTGAAGCCTTAGGTATTTATCAGTGCAGGGAAATTTGTTTTATCATGCTGGTGCACTGTATGTGGGGAAGAGATCTGAGAGGGAACAATGCTGCTTGCTTAGCACGTGCCCCTTTTCCAGGCACTTCTGCTGCTTCCTATATGGGACTGACACTTCTCTAGATGTTACACTGGCTGTGGTTCCCAGAGTGGTTCTGTTTGTGGATGCTCTAGGACTGTGGGGGCCCTCTAAACAAGCAGACTCTGCTGAGAGACTGGTCGTTTGTTCCTCCACCTCATCCCCCACTGGTTTCCACATTCAGAAGCACTGTAGCTTTATTGTCCCCCCAGCACTGGAATGGTGAGCTCTGTGGTCTGGTCTGGTGTTAGGAACACTCCCCAGGTGTCCCTACTTTGTGTTAATGTGTGACTGTACTTTCTGCTGGCCAGCCATAGCCACTGTCCCACTGCAGCTGCTGTGCAGCAAACCTGTCTTGTCTGCCCCAGCTCCACCCTTCCTATCTGCCTGGATGAGTATTTCTTCTTTATATCTTTGTTGGACTTCCAGGCAGCCCAATTTTCTGGAATTTATGGTTGTCTCCAGTTTTGAGGTAGATGTATTCCTTCTTAGTTGTGGAGGGAGATGCAGCATGTCTACCTACACCTCCATCTTGGCAAGAAGCTCTAATTGATTTATATATGAATCATATCAAGACAAATAAACAGAGGTTGACTGTGACTTGAATATTATGAACTTCCTTTAATCTACCCATAAAGATTGGCTTTCTTCTATAAACAGTGTAAGAATTTGACAGGATTTCTTTTAAAATAGTGAGTTTATTTATCTTCTAATACTATAGTAAATAGAGTTTCAGTAATTCAGACTGTTTCACCTGCTAAGTACTATTAATTATTTTTTGTGTTTGAATAATATAATGTAGTATTCTTAATCTGGGGCAGTTATGCCCACAGGGGATAGTTAGCAATTTCCAAAGACATTTTGAAAATTTCAACTGGGAGGGAGGATACAACTGGCATCTGATTGGTAGATGACAGAGATTCTGCTAAATATCTTATAATGCCCATGACGTTTTCCCCAACAAAGAATTATCCAGCCCCAGGCGTCAGTACTGCTGAGGCTGAGAAACCCTGAGGTAACCTCAATTACTCAATTGTGTATTCACAGGTTAAGGAGAAGGTGTGGTCATACCCTGACCTGAAGGAAATGGCACCTGCCAAAGAAAAAAGGACATCAACTCTCATAGGTAACACCTTTGGAAGACTAGATATCAATAAAGAAAGCAAGCTGTGTTACAAAAGCCCTATTGTTGTTTTTATTCAGAGGAAGTCACACATTCATAAAGCCCTATGTCTGGAGAAGTGCTGTTTGAATACCTTTATTTGCTTGGCTTTGAATCCTACTAGTTACAAACTAGAAAATCTTTGGAAATCCAATTGTCAGTCAGTTGGTCATATTCAGTTCCACTTTGCTTTTCAAAAGCCTATATCTGTTGATAAAGACAAACCTGACTAGAGATGCCATTATGTGAAGACAAAATTATACTGATCATATATTGTAATGCATCCTCCAATAAAATATTTTTTGTCCTATGGTGGCTTTTAGAGAGATCTTCCCAGAAGAACCATCCTTCCTCTGACAAAGAAAATGTTAATAAACTCAACAAAAAAAATTCTGAAAAGACCAATACCTCTCTAGTTCAGAGAAGTTTTGCCAAATTTCATACAAAAAGAACACAAGATGAGGTAGAAGATTTTGTTCTCAGAAAGTCCATAGAGCCAAGAGAAGATACAGAGGGAAGAGACATTTTATGCACACAGAGAGTGAATAGACAAGAAAATAACAGTGCTGGAGGTGAGAAGCAAACTACTGTGGATAAAAATGAATGTCCAGTGTTCAAAGAAAAGGAAAATAAGCTTCATTCTAAGGAAGAGACCAGTGAAAGAGATCCTGAGATAAAAGGGGGATCATCAATTGCAAATGAAGCAATGATGGACAAGTGTTCAAATACTGAGCAAAGTGATGATAAAACTGATGGTGATCAATTCTGTGAAAGGTAGGGGTAAAAAACATCATACATCTACAATTGATGGTTTTGTTTTTGTAGATCTATGTGTCATTGCAATTTAAGGCCATATAAAAAAAGATAATGGAAGTAAGTTTTTAAAAAACTTTTATTTATTTATTATTGTTTTTCTATTTCAGTTGTCCCAATTTTTCCCCTATTGCTTTCCACTGTAAGTTTAAAAAATATTTTATTTATTATTTTTAGAAAGAGGGGAAGGGAGAGAGGCAGAAAGGAAGAGAGACAGCAATGTATGGTTGCCTTTCACCTGCCTCCAGCTACAGATCAGGCAGGAGAACTGGCTTGTAACCTGGTTATGTGCCCTGAGTGGGGAATCGAACCTGCGACCTTTGGGTTCACAGGCCGGCGCCTTAACCACTGTGCTACCAGCCAGGGCTTATTTCATTTTTAATACAGTATTTGAAACCCAATCATGGAGAAATCTAGTTTTCCAAAATTTAAACATAAATACTATGTTTATTAAGAAAGTTTATCACTGTAAAGATTTGTTTCATAAGGTATGGAACTGTTGTAAACCTGAAATTAGGTGAATTCTTTCACCCATAAAGTTTTACCCTTACTGATACTATTCAGAGAGATTATTGCTTTTTTTTATTATGTTTTAATTTAGTCATTTCTGTCTTTCATAAAGGAAGTGGAAAAAATAAAAGTATTCAGTTAGGTAATCATGAAATGACTGCTTTTGTAAGAGATTAATGGAATAATTTGGGTTCCCAATGAAGTCATTGGGGGAGATTCTCTGGGATCCTAGATGCTTACACCTGTCATTCTGCTGCTTAGATCTGAAGCATACTCCTTCATTTTATTCCCAAATGCTGACTTTGCCAACTGTTCGTCATGCAGCTTAGGTCCCTTCACCAAAGTACAATTTTGAGAAAATTTTAGTTCTTAAAAATTTGACCAAAGCTGTGAGAACTAGAACTAAGTTTTATTTTCCAGGTGTATCAGCAATGTAAAAGCCATTTCCACATCACGAATCCTGGGAAATGCAGCAATAAGACCCATTTTCCAGAATGCTGAACAATCAGAGCATGCTATCAGTAGTAAGTGGAGTGTGATGGAAGAGCAATTCATCAAAGAGGGCAGCAAAAAGTGCAGAAGAGATAAAGTGGGCACAGCTGAAGAACACACATTGAGAAAGACACAGGGAACCAGAAAAGGCCAGGGGCACTCACAAGGCCAATGCCTGGAGTCGGCTGGGATTCAGACCTCCAGACAGCAAGATCTGGTGACTGAACTGGGTAGGACATGGATTTGTTTCAGCCTTTTCAAGCTTCTTAACCTCTTGAGCAAACATTTACAACTAAATTTCACTGAGCCTTACAGCCTGAAGCAGACATTATGCTGTATTGATGCTATTTGTGACGCAACTTGACCACTTTTTTGATCTGAAGAAATGAATGCCACAAGAAAATTCTTTTATGGCTTCTTTATGGTGTGAGAGGTGAATGTCCATATCAAATCAGATTCCCAGAGATTTATTTAATCTCAATTAAAACTATTAACAATTGGAAGAGTGCCTAACATGTGTTTAAGAATTATATGCTGACCAAATGTAAGTTTTTGAAAACAAAGTTATTATCTATTCACCTCCCTTTGTATCTTTTGTATGTATGTAAGGAGGTGCATGCAGTAGATGCTAACTAATTAATAAATCGGGAAATGAATAGGTTCATAACAAGCAAATTTTAATAGCAGCAGTTATGGAAAAGTAAAAAGAATACTGGAAAAATACAATTTTGTATTTTAGAACTAATCCTGAGGTGAACTATAGTTTAAACACTTAGGATAGAAGGTAGAAAATGGGAGAAATTTGAGAGCTGTGGAATATATACTTATCCAGTTTTACTGGGCATTTTATTCCCAGCTGTAAAAAAATGTCATCTTTGTGTCTTAAGTGTACCTTAAATAAAGACTAAAATATTTTGGAAAATAATATGTAATAATATCAAGCATTTCAATGACATGTAGAATCTTTTTACTCCCCCCTCTCTCTCTGCTTTAATTAAAATAATGGACTATATTTTTTATTCTTAAAAGATGAAAAAACAAAATCTCATGTTTGAATTTAAATGGCTTTAGGCCTAGAAATATAACCTATTTGGCCCATTTTGGGGTCAGAGATTTTCAACTATTTTGACATTTCTAAAAGTTGCCCTGAAGATAGTATGAACCATAGGTTAGTGGTCCTGACATTCTTTCTCAAAGTTGTCAGGTGTCACCTTCATGAATCACAGATCATAATATGAAATGAAAATTTATACTCCCTTGACCATTAGGAATAAAACAGATGGCCCAATGTATTTTATTATTAAATGAGCAAAATTTCACTCTGAGGCCCAATGCTTGTGCCATAAAGAGTTCTGACTGCTTAACAGATGGCCCTTCTTTTCCTTTCACCTTCTAGATGACGTCCCAGCTCCTCCCGCACCCTTTCATCACCGGATTGTAACAGCCAAACAGACAGCAGTCAACAGTTTTTATATTGTGAGCAGAACAGAAATTTTAGGAGGGTAAGTCATGCTTGGTTTTAACACACTTTCAACAAAAGAAGAGAACTTTCAAAGAGACAGATCCTGAGGGTTTCATAAACATCTTCCAGTCTCGACCTGAGAATCAGAAATGTCATAAACAAACATTTTAAGAGATCTTAACCATTTCTGAAAATCATCTCTGATACTAGAAAGGTTGATGTGGGACAATGACTAAAATCCACATTTATTATCTGCTTTATGTCCCATGTTGTAACCTCTGAAAATGAAAGAAGCCCACTGGGAGTCACCAGAAGGTTGAGAGATTGTTCAAAGCTTAAAATCTGAGAAAAACACGACTGTAGGAATGAGTAAATACTCATTATGTTATCATTATATTAATTACTATTATCCATTTCAATCATTTATTTTCTTCACAGAAGAACTTATTTGAAGGATATCTTAATGCAGCACAGTGTTTCCCTGAAAAAGAAAGAGTAAAGTCCAACAGGGACCAAGATCCTTACTGGGGATATTTCTTCCTCTTGTACTTGTCACAATCCTCCTAAGATATCTTATAATTTGGAGCCTAAATGATGAAGTTTACTACCCTAAGCATATATATATATGTATATATATTATGTATAATAGGAAGAGGAAAGCAGAAAATTTGTATAAATATATACAAAACTTACTTAATAACACATTGGAAAATATTCATAGTTACTATAATGCATGTTTCTGCAGTTGGCCATTGGGGGTATGGTTGATATTTGGAAAGTCCCTTCTTGTTCTTCCCATTCTATATTTCTTTTGCCCTTTGCCACACAGAACCACCTGAACTTTTTCCTCCTCACCTGGCTGATTGTGGAGAACTCCCCTTAAGACTGTGAGGATGAGCTGAGGGAGCAAGGGGAATCCTGAAGCATGAATAGATGCCCTGGAGTCTGAAGTATTACTGCCTACAGCAGCTTATTTGGGTCTTCAGGGACTTCAGTGGCAAGCTAGCCACCGTTTCTTTGAAAAGAGAAGTTATTTGGCAGAACAAGCTTTGAAACAGTCCCTGGGTTTGTGCTGTGTTTCTGGTGAAGGTTGTCAATTATTCCTTAAGAAGTTCCTTTCCACCCCTTTGGGCTGCGTTGGATCTTCTTGCTCACACAGTAGCTGGACCAGCTGCTGGTTATCTGTCTAGGCTGTACTCAAAGCTGGTGCCATACTCACTTGGTAAATGAGTTAAAGGAGTACAATGTGTATTGTTACCTTAAAGTGCAAAGAGAGCATCAACTGCCATATCTCCTTTTCAGTAATAATCTCTTATTACTCCAGATGCAGCAAATTATTTTTCACTTTTGGCAAAGATCATTGGATCCCAAAAAGCTTGCCTGTGATGGCAGACACCTGAATTTTCCTGGGGTTCTTCTCCCAACCTGTGCAAGTATTTATAATCCCAACTCAACATATTCAGTTAGGACAAATTGTCAGTATTGGTGGAATAGCAGGAATACTGGAAGGTAGCTTAATCATTCAAGGCATTTGCAGAATGAACCATGTGAGATAGTTGAAGTAATCCTGAAGTTAACCATGATGTGGAACCTCTGCCGGACCAGGCAGTTCTGGGGGCTTTTGCTAATCTAGAGAAAAAAGGCATTTTCTTAATCAGCATTCATATGGGAGGCTCCTAGGACTGTGTTCACGTGTTTATCTGAGCAGTGGTTGGAATTGAAGTTAATAACTTGGTTATGTTTATGGACCCATCTGCTCTGCTCACAGTGTGCAGCTGAGTTGAATGGGATGTGGTGGTAGTCATTGCCCTAACTCTGTTGGTTGTTGCCAAGACCTTCATCTCTGCAGTCCTCTAAGAATGTGGTGGCCTTAGGCTGACAATGTCGCTAGGGAAGCTTGTTGTTCCTGCTGTGATAGCCAAAGTTGCACAGGCAGACACCAGTGTTCTATTTTTCTAATCAGGGACTAAAGCAAACAGGTCAGATTTAAAAATTGTTGATAGGGGTGCATTTCTGTGTGTGATTAGTTTTTAAGAGCCATCTTACAAAGTATATATAGATTTATATCCAAGCTTAAGTGTCTAAAAGCTCATAGATGACTATGTAACATGTATTTTTGATGATATGTATCTCTGTGTAATATTATTACTTTTTATTTATTATGCAGTTTCCAAAAATAATTTGATGTGCCTGTTTACAACCTGTATTGTTCACATGCTCACAAAACCTAGCTTATCCATATGTATTCAGAAATGAATCCTCATTTTTCTATAATAGAGGTTCTCAAATTTTAGGGTGCATATGAATTACCCAATGAATGTTGTGAAATACAGATTCTGGGACTTCACCCCAAATTCCTTTCTCAGTAGGCATGGAGTAGAGCTGGGAAACATGTATTCCTACACTTAGAAGATTCTGATGCCAGAGACCAACCCACCCTCACCTTGACACTATTGCAGACACAAACTCAAAAAGAGAAATACCTGGGGCAGCTGCCTGGTCTACTTGGTAGTGACTGAAGCTGAATCTGGTGGGGACAGAGCCTCATACTGCACCTCATCCTTTTCTTTGGCAGGGGGCGCTTTGGCCAGGTTCACAAGTGTGAAGAGAAAGCAACAGGCCTGAAGCTGGCTGCCAAGATCATTAAGACCAGAGGCAGGAAGGATAAGGTAAAGCCCATGCAATGTGGATCTCTCCTTGCAGTTTTTGCCCCACTAAGCATCTGTCCCATCTTCCCAGGATGAAGTGAAGAATGAGATTACTGTCATGAACCAGCTGGATCATGTGAACCTCATTCAGCTCTATGATGCCTTCGAGTCTAAGAATGACATTGTCCTGGTCATGGAGTAGTATGTGTTCCCTTCTTTTCACTCTCCAATTCCCTGAAAAGCTGTGCACACACTTTCAGAGAGTCCTGCAGCACCAGTGACCACAGGGTGCAACTCTGTCCTACCTAAGAAGTTTTTAGGTCCACATATGGTACACCACTAGTTTTGATTTGTGTGTATGAGATAATTTCATCATTTTTAGAAAGGAAATTATTTAGAAATAGATATCTTTATATATAAGTTTATTAATAAGAAGTAAAATGACAACATAGATCTAATTTTATATGTAAGCTATACTATAAAAAGTACAGCTTAAATATTATTCTGGCTGACCAGGAGGAATGTAATTTTTGAACTGCATTTTAGGTTTGATCTAATCACCAATACAAAGTTCATGTAAAACTCTTAATAATTAGGGCTACAAAACTTCCATTTAAAATCAGCTTTATAGAAACTGTTAGGTAGAAAGTACTTTCAACTAACACTGAATCAGTATTGTGATTCAGTTAATTTTCCTCCCTCATTTTTTAATTTGTTCCATAAGGAATTTTGAATACTAAATATTTAGCATGAGCTACATAGAAGCACTTTATCACTGAAATTAGTCTGAGAAAAAGCCTGCCCAATCCTCAGTTGGTGCTTATAATTTTTCTTTCTGCCTTCTTAGAGTCCTCTTTATCTTACATACATGTTAGAAAACATCAGGTGTAGACTCACCCGGAGCTGTAGCTACTGGATGAAAGGAAGTTGGAGGTTTTGTGAAACTGATGGTGGGTTATACAAGGGCCTTCAACCTAAGAGTTATCTAACTGAGACAGCAAAGAAGGCAGAAAACTGTGTGCATGCTTCTGTTGAAAGAGGTAGAGGAGCTTATATTGCAAGAAAAATGTGTTCATAAAAGGATCATGACTCAGGACTCCACTCCTATTCCCTCTGCAGTGTGGATGGAGGAGAGCTGTTTGATCGGATCATTGATGACAACTGCAATTTGACTGAGCTCGATACCATCCTATTCATCAAGCAGATATGTGAGGGAATACGACATATGCATCAAATGTACATTCTCCATTTAGACCTGAAGGTAGAGCATGTTGTGTATCCCAGCCCTTTCCCTCATGTGGGTCACAGGCCCTGTCAGATACGACATACCAGGTTGAGATACTGATGCTGTCTGTGACTAGGCACATATTCAGAAATTGATAAAAATCCAGATTCTTAACCTCATCTCCCCATTCCCAGCTCTGTCACTTCTTCATATTTGCAGGTCTCCTTTTTAAGAGACTACTATTCAGATTCTTGTAACTTGCCCATGTTAAAGAAATCTACATGGGAGGTTGTTCCCCTAAAAGTTTAGAAATGATATCACCACCACCACTATCACCAACATGGCACCCTTGTTGTTTTCCTGTTGTTGTGTGTTAAATATGTGGGAGAATTTTACTAGCCAAAAATATTCTCATAGTAGCCACACTTTTCAGCTCTCCAAGAGTCCCCAACATTCTCTTGAAACTCATTCAGAAAGCTATGGACTTTAGGGACTTATTTTTCTGTGGCCACACTGAAGCACAGAGGAGAAACCAATGGGATATAAGGCAGAATGGTCAAGGTAAAATGCTAAGGAGCAGAAACAGGTGGTGGCGGTGGGACGGAACACCACACTGGATAGGGTGGAAAGCTTTTGTGAGCAGTATAAAGCCAAGATGCCTTCCTTTCTTCTCTTATTTAACAACCTTTTTCTTTTTCTTTCTTTTTAAATTTTATTGTTATTGTATTACATCCATCCCCTTTTTGCTCCCCTCTGTCCCCGTCCCCACCCACCCATTCCCCCCAAAGTCAATCCCACCTGTTGTCCATGTCCATGGTTCCTTTATACTAGGTTCTTGTCTAAGCTGCTCCCCTTTCTTGCCTCTGCCTCTCCCCTCCCATCTCCCCCCAACCCCTTTTCCCCTGACCACTGAAGGCCTATTCCTTGTATTCATATACTTGGTTCTGTTTTGCTTGTTGTTAGTTTTGTTCATAATTGTCCCGTAATGGGTGAGATCATATGATATTTGTCCTTCACTGACTGGCTTATTTCACTAAACATAATAATACTCTCCAGTTCCATCCATGTTGTTGCAAAGGGTACAAGTTCCTTCTTTCTTTCTGCTATATAGAATTCCATTGTGTAAATGTACCAAAGTTTTTTGATCCAATCATCCACTGATGGGCACTTTAGGCTGTTTCCAGCACTTGGCTATTGTAAATAGTGCCGCTATGAACATAGGTGTGCATAGGTTCTTATGAATTGGTGTTTCAGGATTCTTTGGGTATAGTCCAAGTAGTGGAATTGCTGGATCAAAAGGAAGTTCCATTTTTAGTTTTTTAAGGAAACCCCATACTGTTTTCCACAGTGGCTGAACTAGCCTACATTCCCACCAACAGTGTATGAGGGTTCCCTTTGCCCCACATCCTCGCCAACACTTGTTGTTTGTTGATTTGCTGATGATTGCCATTCTGACAGTTGTGAGGTGGTATCTTATTGTGGTTTTAATTTGCATCTCTCTGATGACTAGTGATGTTGAGCATTCTTTCATATGCCTCTGGGCCCTTTGTATATCTTCCTCAGTGAGTTGTCTGTTCAGGTCCTTTGCCCATTTTTTAATTGGGCTGTCTGTCTCCCTGGTGTTGAGTCGCATTAGTTCTTTATATATTTTGGAGATC
>PVIW01017194.1:0-14693 GCA_004026585.1 Noctilio leporinus
GGCTACCCTATGTCTTTTGATTGGTGCATTTAATCCATTTACATTTAAGGTGATTATTGATTGATACTTATTCATTGCCATTTTCTCCATTTGTGTCTGTATTCCTCTTTGGCTTTCTCTGTTTCTTCATTTTATTTGTTTACTTATTTTTGTAGCAGACCCTTTAGCATTTCTTGCAATGCTGGTTTGGTAGAGATGTGTTCTTTCAGTCTTTTTTTTTGTCTGGGAAGCTCCTTATTTCTCCTTCTATCTTGAATGAGAGCCTTGCTGGGTAGAGTATTCTTGGTTGCAGGCCTTTGTTTACCATGACTTGAAATATTTTTTGCCATTCCCTTCTGGCATGAATTGTTTCTGTTGAATAATCATTTGATAGCCTTATTGGAGCCCCTTTGTATGTTATTTGTCTTTTCTCTCTTGATGCTTTTAGGATTCTCTCTTCGTCTTTGAGATTAGCCATTTCAATAATAATATGCCTTGGTGTTGGTCTGTTTGGATTGATGTTCATTGGGATCCTTTGTGCTTCCTGAACTTGAGTAATGTTTTCTCTCATCATGTTTGGGAAATTTCCTATCATTACTATTTTGAACAGGTTTTCCATTCCTTGTTTCTCTTCTCCTTCTCATATCCCTATGATACTGATGTTATTATGTTACATGTTGTCCTGCAGCTCTCCTAAAACCTCTTCAATCTTGTTCAGCCTTTTTTCATTCTATTGTACTATCTTGGAGTATTTGTCTGTTATCCTCCAACTCACTGATATGGTCCTCTGCTTCTTCTAGCCTACTGTTGATTCCTTCTGCTGTATTCTTCAATTCAGAAATTGTATTCTTCATTTGCTCCTGGCTGTTACAGGTGGTTTCTAAGTCCTTTTTGATGCTGGTGTAGCTCTCAGTAAGTTCATTGTAACTTCCCTGAAGTTGTTTATAGTTTTCTTTGAGCGGCTGAGCTCATTGAGCTTCTCTATCTTTATTCTTTTGAATTCCTTATCTGATACATTGTGTGCCTCTTTTTCATTTGGTGATCTTTCTGGGGATTCTTCCTTTCCTTTTGGTGATGAACTTATTCTTTTCATCCCCATTTTGGGTATCTGTTGTTTCTTGGGTCTTTTTACCCCCCTTGGATTTATCTGCTTTGCCTCCTTGCCTTTGTTGAGCACCCTTCTGTGTTAGGAGATATGTGGAGTTCAGTGTTGCAATCTCCTAGGTTTTCACCACTGTTGCTCTTGGGGGTGGCCTTTATGTCGTTAACTTGGACTGTCTGGTTGTATTCTTGATTGGTTGTGTATGTTGCTCCTTTCCTTCCAGTTGGCTGATTGCCAGACACTCCTTCTATCCTTTCTCATACACTGTTTTTGACCTGCTCCTTAAACAGAACCACCAGTCCAGGCAAAATAACCATACCTTCAGTGATATCTTTCTCTTTTACTTCCCCTTGCAACTGCCTATGAATGTAACTATAAACCCCAAACCCTCCAAGGTAACCCCTGCTCTTAATCACACCCTCAGCTGCAATTGAGCCAGTCTTGATAGGGATGTAGATATATTATGACTGTTGTATGAGGTAAAAAAATGATTAAGTTGAGTAAAGTATAGATCATTTTGAAGGGTGCTGAGGAGTAACAAAGATAGCAGGGATATGAGAGAGAAAACCAACTTACCTATTCTATAGAAATGAGGAGAGGGAGAATCAGAAAGCCTCAAGTATGAGTAAACAGTGTAAGCCTATATATATAGTTGCTCCATCTGTCTCCCTGTTCACCCTTAATGATCCCTGATTGGTATAGGTGGAGCCAGGCCCTGTGTGCTTTTAGCAGAGAAGGAAAATAATAATAATAATAAAGGAAAGGTTTAGGTGGCTGTTCACCCTTAATGATCCCTGATTGGTCCAGACTGCGTCAGGACCTGTGGGCTTTTAGCAGAAAATAAAATAAAATAAAATAAAATAATAATAATTAAGAAAGGGTTTAGGTGGCTCGTCACCCTTAATAATCCCTGATTGGTCCAGGTGGAGCCAGGACCTGTAGGCTTTTAGCAGGAAAATAATAATAATAAAAAAATAATAATAAATAAATAAAGGGTCTAGGTGGCTGTTTACCCTTAATAATCCCTGATTGGTACATTTAGGAGCCAGGACCTGTGGACATTTAGCAGAAAAAATAAAGAATAAAGAAAGGGTTTAGGTGGCTGGGGAGGGGAGGAATACTTAGATTGAGGACTGGGAATGCATTGTAGCAGGAGAGTGCGTAGACTTTAAATCAAAAGTAGGGTGAGAGTCGGGTATTTAGGTGGATTGAGATAGGGGAGTAGTAAAAATATGTGAGTTGGGATACACTGTGGTACAAGCAATATTTACTTAAAATGCACTAATTGTGAGGTTTGGAAGTAACTTTTGAAAAGCGTATGTTAGGGACTTATAGTTCATGTAGCTCTTGGTGTAAGTCAGGTGCTTGAGATTAGCAGCAATCCATTTACCAAGTCTGCCTCTTTTTCTTGGTCAGGTCTCTGCAGTCTACAGTCTAGCTGTGTGGTCTTGGAATGGCAGGGCCTATGGTCACAGTGAGAGCTGATTCTGAGTGTCTGCCCCCAGGTAGGGTGACCCTCCAGTAGCCTAACTGGGTTTCTGTGCTGCTGGTGTTTAGGGGCCCTCCCTTCTCTCACTTGTTCTGTCTGATGACCAGCAGGGTGCTTCTGTGATTTATCTGGCCACTCCTCCCCCTCCAGCTCCTGGAGGAGGTTTCTGCCTGTGATGGGCACCTGGCTTCCCTGCAGGATGGCCTGTAACTTCCCTGGCTCCTGTGATGACTGGCCCTGCCCTCACCTTTGTTGTAAAGTCTATTTTGTATAAGTATTGCTACCCCAGTTTTTTTTTCCTTTGCATTTGCATGAAATATTTTTTTTTTATCCCTTTGCTTTTAGTCTCTGTGTGTCTTTCTGAATTAGATCTTTTGTACACAACATATACATGGGTCTTGTTTTTTTATCCATTCAGCTACTTTGTCATTTGATTACCATACTTAAGCCATTTACATTCAAAATGACTTTTGATAGGTACATATTAATTGTAATTTTATTCTTCATAAGTATGTTCCTTTTTTTTTTCTTTCTTCTTAGAGAAATCCCTTTAACATTTCTTGAAATACTGGTTTTGTGGTAATAAACTCCTTTAGCTTTTTTGTCTGGAAAGCTATTTGTTCTTCAGTTTTAAATGATAGCCTTGCTGCATATGGTGGTCTTGATTATATGTCTTTGCCTTTCATTACTTTGAATATTTTGTGTTGATCATTTCTGACACAGGAAAATTAGTTGACAATCTAATGGGAGCTCCCTTGTACTTACTGTCTTTTGTTGCTCTTAAGGTGTTCTCTTTGTCTTTAACCTTTACCAATTTAATTATGATGTACTTTGGCCTGTGCCTCTTTGGGACTCTGCACTTCTTGGACTTGTGTATCTTTTTCCTTCACCAGGTCAAGGAACTTTTCAGTCCTTATTTCTTAAAATAGATTCTAAATCCCTTTACCTCTCTCTTTTCCTTCTGGCATTCATATGATGCAGATGTTGTTATGTTTCATATTGTCTCTAAGGTCCCTTAAATTATCCTAATTTTTAATTTTTTTTTTTTTTTTTTGCTGCTCTGATTGTGTATTTTCTGCCACCTTCTTTCTAATCACTGATTCAGTCCTCTTCTTCATCTAACCTAGTGTTTATTTCTTCTGATGTATTTTTCATATTTGATATTGTATTCTTCATTTTGTAGTGTTTCTTTTTATGGTTCTATGTCCTTTTTATGATGTAAAACTTCTCAGTAAGTTCCTTGAGCATCTTTATAACCATTGCTTTGAATCCTTCATCTTGTAGTTTGCTTGCCTCCATATTATTTAGGGGTTTTTTTCTGGGGATTTCTCCTGTTCTTTCATTTAGGGCATGTTTATTTGTTTCCCCATGTTGGCAGCCTCTCTGCATTTGTATGTATGTGTTAGGTAGACCTGCTATGTCTTCCAATCTTGATAGGGTGGCCTTTTATAGTAGGTGTCCTGTGGGACCCAAGGGTACAGTCTCCTTGAAAGCTGAGCTGGGAATTTTAGGAATGTCCCTTGTACTTGGTTATGTGAGCTCTCCTGTTGTAGTTGAATCTTGATTGCTGTTGGCCTGTTTATGCATGAGGTCAGCCTTCAGGCTAGCTAACTGAGGATCAATTTTGACTGCAGTGTACAGTCTGCTAGTGGATACTGACTACATGAAGAGGAATTCACCTTAGCAGGGTCTGGTACCTATCAAGATCTCCCTTTGGATTTGCTGCTTGTAAAGCTAATTGGCTCCTGTTCTGATGTCTAAAGCTCACCACTCTATGTATTCATTCTGTAGCCTCTTGGGAGGTGCGACAGTGTAGGCCAGGCACTGCCTGTGACTGGCCCTGGGCAACCTGGTTGGAGCTACAAAGTGATCTACAGTTTTTGACTGACTCTACTGGTCTTTGGTGTAGCACAGGAAGGGCCTATGCTACACCAAAGCCAGCTTGCACCAGCACATAACTCAGGGGCATGTCAGCAAAAGGCTTAAGACACCTGAGATCTGCCTCCATTTGCCTCCACCTGCCAGCTGCCTGTCTGGCTTATTCACTGAAAGCCTATGGGGTACTCATATTGCCTGAGGTAGGTTCTCAGTGAGTCATTAGGTAGGGGCAAGTAGTGTTCATCAGATTCACATAGATTCAAACTTGGTACCAGTGCTGGGTCTGATGCTAATCAGCAAAAGTCCCTGGGTATACCAAGACTAACTGCCATCCCCCAGGTGAACACAGACCTTTGTGATTGGATGGGGTCTCAGGGAGTCATCAGGGAGAGGCCAGCAGAGTTTATCAGGCCAAAACTGACCAAGATTTGGCCATGTGAAGGGAGGGCTCTGCAAAGGAAGAATGGCCCCTATCCTGGGGCCACACAGGTCAGTTTTTCTGGGATTCTTCTCAGACCTCCTGAAGAGTTGGAGCTTGGCAGACAGGGCCATCAGAAGTTAGGAGAGTGGGGATAGTGCATGTTCCATAAAGGAGTGGTGCTGATCAAGCTTGTGGAAGGTGAAGGGCATGGTCCTCTTACTATAGTCATACAACACAGTGTCTGACACCCACTGTGTCAACCTAGACCTCCTTAACCAGGGCCCAGGCAGCTGACTCCTTCCCCAGGATGCTCTGCAGAGCAGGTCTACAAGGAGTCAGAAAGGTGGGGTCATTGCATTCCCCTGGGATGATGCCATTTGAATGGAAGTGCTAGACTGAGGAAAGGTGGCATCTTTGGTGTGGGTAAGGGACTCAGCACAATGACCCAGGTAGCTGTCCCTTCAGTTCTCCCGAGCCACACAACCTAGTCACTTCTCACATAACTCCCTTCCACTCTGAGCCACCTTCCCTCTGCTGGGGCCTACTGTAAGTGGCCATGAACAATGTGCTGACCCTTTATGAGAGTATGTGGGTTTCCAGAGAACTTTTATATCTCCCTGAGGTACAAAACCCCCACTGATTTTTATAGCCAGATGTTATGTGGACTTCACTTCTCAGTTCTGGTGCTCTGGGCTGGAGAGCCCATTGTGGGGTTGAGACCTATTGCTCCTCAGACAGGACCTTTGCAGCTGAAATACCTCCTCAGATTCTCAGCCGCTGCATGTGGGTAGATTGCCAGCCCTTTTTACATCTCCACCCTTCCTATCAAAGTCAATGTGACTTATTCTTTAAATCATTGGTTATAAGACTTCTGTTCACGTAGTCTTTAGTTGGTTATACAGGTTGATTGTTTTATATATTTGTTTTAATTTCTTTTTAGAAAATATATTTTATTTTGCTATTACAGTTGTCCCAATTTTCCGCTCTTTGACATTCTCCACCCAGTACCCCATTTTCTCTGGCAATGCCTCCCTTAGTTCATGTCCATGGGTCATGCATGTAAGTTCTTTGGCTTTTCCATTACCTTTATTCTTCTTAATATCCCCCTGTCTATTCTTTTATTTTTCATGTACAGTTTTTTTATTGAGGTATAACTGATATACAACATTATATTTCAGGTGTACAACATAATGATTTGATATTTGTATGTATTGCAGAATTATGACCATAATAAATCTAGTTAATATTTGTCTCCATACATACAGATTTTTGCTTGTGATGAGAATTTTTAAGATTTACTCTCTTAGCAATTTTCAAATATGCAATACAGTGTTATTAACTATAGTTGCCATGCTTTACTTTACATTCCATGACTTATTTTATAACTGGAAATTTATACTTTTTGACTCCCTTCACCCATTTTGTCATCCTCTACATTCTGCCTCTGGCAATGACTCCCCCTGTCTATTCTGTAACGACCAATGTGTACTTTTTTTCCCTTTCACATACAGACAATTCACCATTTAATTACTGCCATCTGTCAGCTTCTCAAATTATATTAATACAAAGTTTTCTTTTCATTATTTCAAAATGCCTATGTTAATTAATTTGTTTAAAGAATTCGTCTTTTAAGTAATATGAATTGCAATATTACCAAACACATGCAAAAATACATTTACACACATACATATTTTTACACATATTTAAAAGTACATACTGGATTTTGAAGAATTAATACAAAAAATTTAAAATATGCCAGTAGCTTATATAATTATTGCATGTTAAATGATAGTATTTTAAATATGTTGTAGCAAATTAAGCACTTTTTTTTTTCTTCTTTAATGCTTATTTTATTCTGGAATGGTATTTTTGTAAAATATGTCACACAAGTGGTGTATTGCAGAACTCACTTTTGTGAAAGTTGTCCTAGAGACAGTGCCAATCCCATAGTAATTTAAGTTTTAATTTCAATTTTGCATTGGGAAATGGTAAGAGTATCTTCTACCTACTCCATTGCCACCTTGGATCTCAGTTCATCATTTCTATTAGAGTAAAAACCTAAATTTTGGCTTACATCCAGCCAAGATGGGGGCTAGATAGACATGCTGCATCTTCCTTCACAACAAAGAAGGAATACATCTACTTCAGAACTAAAGACAACAAGAAATTCCAGAAAATCTAGCTGCATGGAAGTCCAACATACAAAAATATAAAGAAATCCTCATCCAGACAGGTAGGATGGGTGTAGCGAGGACTGAGAGAACAAAGTTTGGTGGCTCAGCAGCTGTGGTCAGCAAGCAGAAAACAGAATCATGTTAAAAATAAGTAGGGACACCTGAGGAATACTCCCAGCACCAGACCAGACTGTGTTTCTCAGGGTTCCAGCACTGGGGATAAATAAAGTCTCATTGCTTCTATGAAAATCAGTGAGGGTTGAGGCAGAGGAAGAAAATGCCAGTCTCTCAGCAGAATCTGTTTAGAGGCCCCCACAGTCCTAGAACATCTGCAAGCCCACCCATTCCCAGAGAACCACAGCCAGGGCAACAACCAGAGAGGTACCAGTCTCATACAGGAAGCAGAAGTGCCTAGAAAATGGATGAGTGTTGAGTAAGCAGTATTGTTCCCTCTCAGAACAATGCTAGGTTGGTAGGGGTTGGTTCCCTATTCCTCTCTGTATATGGAGAAGCCATTGTGCTAGCGTCTGCCAACTAGCTAGCCTTGAAGCTCTTATCCAAGAGCCCCAGAACACTGAGCACAAGGGCAACCAACATAGTGGCCCTGAATAGGCAAGTGTTGCCTTTGGGTATACTGACTCTTTGTTTTAAGGTGCACATAGCTTCCTTTGTTATAATGGATATATAAGCCTGCCCCTGTTGAACACTAGTGTGTACCACTATTATACAGGGTGGACAAATTATGCATGGAACACCAACATCCTTGTGAGCCACCCACCCTTTCGTTCATTAGCCTGCTGCCACTTGCAATGACGCATGCCAAATCTCCAGAAAGCTCCGCATAAGCCCATGTTTATTACCAGGACAGAGGCCTGTCCACCATCAGAATCTGCTGGTCCCAAAACTCTCAAAGATCTAGGACCTGACACCCACATACAGTGCCACAATCTGGTGAAATGGGTAGCCCTGCGTTGATGAATACCGAAGGCTCCACCCCTTACAACATAACAGGTGCAACAACTCTACCTAAGATGCAGAGGCAAACACAGGAGCCTGTCAAATTGAGAAGATAAATAAGTGCATTCAAAAAGAAAAAAAAAAAAAAAAAAAAACAGATCAAAGTTCCAGTGGGAGAACTAAGCAATGAGAAGATAGCCAACCTAACAGATTCAGAGTTCAAAATGCTGATGATAAAGATGCTCACAGATTTTACAGATATGCTTGAGTAGGCAAATGCAGAAGGGAAGAAGGAAAGGCTAGGCTAAGTGAAACAAAGGAAAATCCACACAAAACCAATGGTTAAGGGAAGGAAACCAGGGTTCAAATCAATGATTTGGAACATAAAGAAAAAAAAATAAACAATCAACCAGTACAAAATGAGGAACTAAGAATTGAAAAAAATGAGGAGAAGCTTAGGAATCTCTGGGATGACTTTAAATGTACCAACACTGGAATCATAGGGGTACCAGAAGAATAGAAAGAGCAAGAAATTGAAAACTGTGTGAAAAAAATAATGAAGGAAAAATCCCCAAATTTGGTGAAGGACATTGACATACAAGTCCGGGAAGCACAGAGTCCCAAACAAACTAGAACTAAAGAGGACCACACCAAGACACATCATAATTAAAATGCCAAAGGTTCAAGATAAAGAATCTTCAGAGAGAGAGAGAGAGAGAGAGAGAGAGAGAGAGAGAGAGAGAGAGAAAGAGAGAGAGATACAAAGAGATTCCTGTAAGATTATCAGTTGATTTCTCAAAAGAAACTTTGCAGGCAAGAAAGGACTAGCAAGATATATTCAAAGTGATGAAAAGCAAAGACCTGCAACCAAGATTACTCTGTTCAGCAAAGCTATCATTTAGAATGGAAGGGCAGATAAAGTGCTTCCCAGACAAGGTAAAGCTAGAAGAGTTCATCATCACTAAACCTTTATTATATGAAATGTTAAAGGTACTTGTTTAAGAAAAAGGTAAAAACTGTAAACATTAAAATGACAACAAACTCAACCATCAACAACAGAATCTAAAAAATTAAAAGCAAAACCAAACTATAATCAACCAGAATAGGATCAGAATCATAAGTATGGAGATCATTGGGAGGGTTATCAGCTGGGAGGGGGAAAGGGGAGAAATAGGGAAATGGTGCAAGGATTAGGAAATATAATTGGTGGGTACAAGATAGGCAGGTAAAGTTAAGAATAATGTAGGAAAGGGTGAAATCAGAGAACTTACATGCAGACCCATGGACCTGAACTAAGGGAGTGGAAGTGCAGGATGGAGTTGGGGTCCTGGGTGGAAGAGAGCAAAAGGAAAAGAAATTGGGACAACTGGAACAGCATAATCAATAAAATCACCTAATCAGCACTAGTTGGATCATCTGCTTGACAAATTCTTGCCATCCCCTAAAGAAAAGTGACTCTGCAAAAACCAACTGCTTTTTTGCCTAGTATAACTTCATTATTATCACTTCCTTCTGCCTATGAAGTCTTTCATTTTATATAACTCCTTGGAGTTCCTTTCTATCTGCAAGATTGGATGTGGCTGACTAAATCAAATCAATTTTTGCTATAAAGTCTTAAAATGTTTAATATGTTTTTATCTTTTAACAATATATATGAGAAAACTCCAGCTCAGAGGTTAGATACTTTGAGAAGTTAAACAATTTGCTCGCAATCACACAGGTAATCGTCATTACCAGGTGGCCAGGAAGCCGTTGTCATTGCTGTTCTACTGGTTCAACTTGATTAGAGAAAAGTCAGTGAGTTTCCAGAAAGAGAAGAAACCCTATGGTGGCAACTTTTTTGACATGGGAAAACCAGCTGTTTCTTTCATTTTTATTGATATTATTTCCCTGGAAGTGTATTTGCTTTCACTTTTCCTGGGCAATGTAAACAAATAAGGCATGACTTTATCTGGCTTGGAAAAGTCATTCTCTCTCTTTTATTTGAATTTAAACTTGTAGTTTTAAACTTACATTTTGTTCCTGATGTTGAGTTCCTAAAGATGAACTCTCATGGGAGTTTGTTTAATCAGTCACCTCAAGAACATTACTTGAATACGTACTGCATGGAAAGCTTTATGTTGGATGCTTTAAATTTCTGATCTTATGTTTTAAATTGACCAATAAATAGTGAGCCCATGAAATCCTAAGCTTTCATGCTTCACCCTAATAAAACAGAACCCCAGGTCTATGGGCACTGTCTCTATGCATGACCTGGCTGTGCACGTCTTGGCCTTCCTTATACTCCCCAGGGCTTATAAGTATTATAATAAACCTTTTTTCTTCAAAGTTCCCTAGTGGTTATTGCTGAAGGGCATTTTGCAATAGTAATAAGAAACACAAGGGTGGATCCGATCATAACCTTGGTTTAGAAAGGGGAGAGGTCTGTGGGAAGCTTGCTGGGGACCAGGGAAGTACCCCAGGTATTTCTAGCCAATAGTTTGACTATCAATAGACTGAGACAAGTGAAAAACAAAAATGCCTTGTGCTACAATTTACACTGGCTATCATGTTATGATGTCACTAGGTATTAGGAAATTTTTTAGCTGTTATAATCTCATGGGACCACCTTCATATATGTGGCCTGCTATTGACCCAAACATTGTTATGTAGCACATGCTATACAGTATTGTATTATATGGTATGTCCTCTTTATATGTATATATACCATTTTATATTATATGCTAATGCACAGAAAAAAAACCTAGACCTCTTAAAGCGTAAGTTTGTTTATTTATTTATTTATTTATTTTAAGATTTATTATTTTTCAGAGAGATGGGCAGGGAGAGAGGCAGAGAGGGAGAGACACATCAATGTATGGTTGCGTTTCACCTGCCTCCAGCTATGGATCTGGCTGGAGTCCTGGCTTGGAACCTGGTTACATTGCCCTGGCTGGGAATAGAACCAGTGACCTTTGGGTTCTCAGGCCTCTTACTACTGTGCCACCAGCCAGGGCTAAGGGGTAAGTTAGTTTAAAAAACTGGCTATGGGGTAAGTTAGTTTAAAAAAAAAAACTAATTTAGCCCTGGCTGGTGGCACAGTGGATAAGGCGCCGGCCTGAGCACCCAAAGGTGGCTGGTTCTATTCCCAGCCAGGACAATGTAACCAGGTTGCAAGCCAGGACTCCAGCCAGATCCGTAGCTGGAGGCAGGTGAAACGCAACCATACATTGATGTGTCTCTCCCTCTCTGCCTCTCTCCCTTCTCCTCTCTCTGAAAAATAATAAAAATAAAATCTTTTTTGAAAACTAATTTATTTTTGTTCTAGCATTGAAGACCCTGTGTGATCTGCTCTACCTGCCCCCCAGCTTTCTGACATCATGTCCTATTAGCTTACCCCTTGATTACTCAGCTCCAGCCACACAGGTTTTTATGCTGTTCTTTGCTACAACCTATGCAATCCCACCTCAGCACCTTTACACTGGCCTACTTTATACCAGATTATCTTCAAGACTAACTACCTCTTTGTTCAAATGTTATATTTCTCAATGTAGTCTACCCTAACCACCATGTGTGAAAGTCTTGCTTCTTACAGCACATCCCTTTATTTTGCTGATTTTTCACAACTCTTAAAGTCTTATACTATATAATTTTATTTTTAATATGTTTATCTTTAATTGCCTACTTCTTTCCCACTAGAAGGCAAACTCCATGAAAATAGAAATTTTTATCTTTTTTGTTCACATATATATCCCAAGGGCCTAAATTAGTGCCCTGACATAAAGTTGGCACCTAATAAATATTTCATAAATGAATTGATGAGCTAAGTAGTTAAAAAGGTTATCAAGGAAAGTTTCTTCAATGAATTTATATTTAATCTGAGCATTGAAAACTGATAGAAAGAATGAGAAGGACAACATGGTAGGCAGAGGAAACCATATATGTGAAGGCCTTGGGGAAGTGGGACAAGAAAGATCAATGAGGCTAATTATGTAAAGCCTTGAGTGCCATTTTAAAGAGATAACAATCATCCCCCTGGCTGGTAGCACAGTGGATAAGGTGCCAGCCTGCGAACCCAAAGGTCGCAGGTTCGATTCCCCAGCCAGGGCACATAACCAGACCAGGTTGCAAACCAGGTCTCCAGTCAGATCTGTGGCTGGAGTCAGGTGAAAGGCAACCATACATTGATGCCTCTCTCCCTCTCTGCCTCTCTCCCTTCCTCTCTTTCTAGAAATAGTGAAATAAAATCTTTAAAAAAATGAAAAAGAGAGGTAACAATCATTTTGCCTGCCCTCAAGGAACTCTCATCAAATGGGGAGAGAAAAAGGAACAGACAGTTACTATATATGTTGTAAGTTCACTAATAAGAGTATAGTAGCTACTAACTGTTTCTACAGTAGTTAGGAACATTTTACAAAGAAGATGACATTAGAGCTAAGTCTCAGGCAAGAGAGTGGCATGATGAAAATGTTTTAAGAAGATTAATCTGGCAATAGTATGGAAAATGGATGAGAATATGGGTGGAATGGAGGCAAAGAAACCATCTAGTTTATGGCAGTAGTCCAGGTGTGAAGTGATGAAGGCATCTATAGAAATGGAAAGAGAAGGACAAATCTAAAAGACATTTAAAAGGAAAATGTGACAGGAGCTAAATGGACTCTTGGCTTTAAGTCTTTCAAGAGGTAATGTTTCTTCCTTTGTAATAACCATGAAAAGATTCAGATTGACCTATTATGCAATGGCCTACTCTAACTAGAATTTCTAGCTATGGCTGGCCTCCAAAAGTTTGTTAATTGTGATTGATACTTGTTGGGCCTTAATTTGCATTAAGATGGCTTTAAATTCTTAAGGTTGGGAAGCTCTCAAAAACATAATTTCAACTTAAAACAACAAATTATTATATTAAAGGAGAAATGAGGGAAACCATGGAGCTACATAGGAACTTTTACAATGAGCTCGTAGTTCCCTTTTTTAAAGAATAACATAAAATATGGAAAAGAAGGATGGCTATAACAAGTGGCATGTGCATAAAGGAGTAGTATTTGGAAAAATAAGGTCCCACATTTTGCCTTGTGTAGATATATATGTACAAAGACAACAAGGATAATATTTTAACTCTGTTCTCAGAAATTAAAAAAAAAAAAAAAAAAGCACAGGCTCACATCAGTGGGGGCCAGAGTAGGCGTGCAGAGAAGGAAGTACAACTCTGGAGATTTCAGCCCTAAGTCCCCCCTCCTTAGTGGTTTCTGACAGGATGTGGTAGGGTGGGGTGACCAGGGGGAATTTCAGTGTCCTAGACGGAGAACACAGGAATGAATCTGACCAGGCATGTGTGCTCCTACTGTGTGGAGGAAGCTGGCTAAAGGTTGAGTCACTTAGGGAAGGGAAAGGTCCAGACTTGCTTGGACTCAGTTCCCCCAAGGCAGGAGTTGAGGCAGCAGGAATGGGCAGGTTGGGACCTAAGGGAATCCATATAATTTCAGCAAAATGTATTAAAAAGGAGACAGAGACATAAACAGAATTAGCTCAAAGAGGGCCAAGAAGAGGAATTTAAAAAGTATTATGAGGAAACAAAAGTAACCTACTAGTTTATTCTGGGAGTTTAGGGAAGAATTCTTAGAGGAGATAATTCTCAAGGATGACTTCAAAATTGAGTAGGAAGGGCTTCCAGTTTGAGGGAACAAAGAACATGAACATAAGTTTCTTAGAATCCAGAAAACATATAGTATGTCTGTAAAATTATAAGCAATATGCAAAAATGATAATAGCAGTAAGGAAAGCTGAGAAGTAGCTCAGGACTAGGTACCAGAAAATATTGCATAACATGAAATACTGACATATCTATTTTCTTACAGTTTAGACCATAGAGTGTGTGGAATAGTTTGACTGGAAAGCATATGTGTATGTAGATAGATTGATTAGGAGTCTATTACAGTCTTTGAGTGAGAAATAATGGTGGGCCTGAACCGAGACGGTGACAAATAGAGATGCTAAAGTGGGTCAGGTTTGAGAATCATTTAGGGGATAACAGTTATGATTCAGTAATTGTCTACAGGGGAGAAAGGTTAAAGATATCAATTTTAAAGCACAGATTTCATATTGAACAAGGTATACAACTGATTAGATGTTACTGGAGTCGACTGTGAGGAAGAACACTGTAGAAGGAGCCAGTTTAGGTGTAGGGGAGATCAGAATGCCATTAAAGGGTGCCTCATAAGTCGAGGAATACTTCTTTTGTTTACTGATATATTTCTATCACTTATAAAGTACCTGGTGCCTAATACATGTAAATGTCTGATATAGTTGTAAGGAGAATCCTAGAAGCAGAGGAGAGACAGGATGACCCAGAAGCAATACTTGGAGAGATGATGAATAATAGTTTTCCAACTAAAAACATTGTGTTAGTTTGCTATTACTGCCTAACAAATTACAAAGTTAGTGGCTTAAACCAACACTGCAGTCCTGTAAGATTAAGGCTGAAATAAGGGTGTTAGCCAGGCTACATTCCTTTCTGGAGCTCTGGTTAAAAATCCACATCCATGTATGGCTGCCTTTCACCTGCCTCCAGAAAATAAGGCAGTCAGTGAAGGACAAATATCATATGATCTCACCCATTACAGGACAATAATGAACAAAACTAACAAAAAGCAAAACAAAACCAAATATATGAATACAGTGAATAGGCCTTCAGTGGTCAGGGGGAAAGAGGTTGGG
>PVIW01017196.1:0-14672 GCA_004026585.1 Noctilio leporinus
GGCTGAGCTCACTGAGCTTCTCTATCATCATTCTTTTGAATTCCTTATCTGATATTCCAGGTGCCTCTGTTTCATTTTGTGTTCTTTCTGGGGATTCTTCCTTTCCTTTTGGTGATGGACTGATTCTTTTTTTCCCCATTTTGGGTGTCTGTTCTTGCTTGCTCTTTATTTATTTATTTATTTATTTATTTATTTATTTTTGTTCTTTCCTTGGGTTAACCTGCTTTGCTTCCTTGCCTTAGTTGAGCACCCTTCTGTGATAGGAGATTTGTGGAGTTCAATGTTGCTGTCTCCCAGATTTTCTCTACTTTCTGTTCTTGGTGCGTCCTTTATTTGGGCTGTCTGGTTGTATTCTGGGCCTGCGGGCTTTTAGCAGAAACAAAAACAAAAACAAAAACAAACAAACAACAACAACAACAAAATAAAAACCAAAAACAAAATACCAAACCAAACCACCCCAAAAAAAAATTGCAAAAGGAAAAAAGAAGTAAAAATGATAATAATAATAAGAAGAAAGGTTTTAGATGGCTGTTCACCGTTAATAATCCTTGACTGGTCCAGATGGAGCCTGGACCTGAGGGCTTTTAACAGAGGAAAAAAATAAAATAAAATAAAATAAATTAAAAGAAAGGAGAATTTCACAAGAGAAAGAGAAATCAATAGTAATAAAGAAAAAGTTTAGGTTTCTGTTCATCCTTTATGGTCTCTGTTTGGCCCAGGTGGAACTAGGACCAGTGGGTTTTATCAGGGAGAAAAGAAAGGAGAAAGAAAGAAAGAAAGAAAAAAAGAAAAAGAAAAAGAAAGGATGGGGGTAGAAAGTCATAAGACAAAGTTAAATCAATATTAATAAAGAAAGTTTTCAGCTGTGTGTTCCCCCTTTATGATTTCTGATTGGTCCAGGTGGAGCCAGAACCTGTGGGCTTTACCAGAAAGAAAAGGAAAAGAAAAATTAAAAAAAAAAAAAAAAAGAAGAAAAAAAAAAAAAGAAAAATGAGGAAGGAAGAAAAGAATAAAGAAAGGGTTTAGAAAGGCTGGGGAAGGGTGGAATACTTAGATTGAGGACTGGGAATGTGTTATAGCCACAGAGTGAATAGACTTTAATTCGAGAGTAGGGGAGGGTCTTGGGTATTTAGGTGGATTGAGGTATGGGGGAATTAAGAATATGTGAGGAGTAACTTTTGCAAAGGATATGTTGGGCTTAATAGTTCATATTGCTCTCGGTATACTTCAGGTGCTTGAGATTGGCAGCAATCCCTTTCCTGAGGCTGCCTCTTTTTCTTGGTCAGGACTTTACAGTCTATAGTCTATATTCTAGCCAGTGTTGGCCCGTGGCAGGGCCTCTGATTGTCACAGTAGGGCTGATTCTGAGTGTCTGCCCCCTGGAAGGCTGGGCCTTCCACAGCCTGGCTGTGTTTTAGGGCTGCCTGTGTTCTGAAGCCTGCAGGCAGCCCCCTCCCACTCCTGGCAGAGATTCCTGCCCCGGACGCGCCCCCAGCACTTCTGCAGGGTAGCCCGCAACTTCACTGGTCCCTATGATGACTGGCCCCACCCCCGCAGTTCCGGGAGGAGGCCAGGCCTGTCAGTCAACACTGTCTGGGGTCCGCCTACACTGTCCCGCCCTTCTGGGCTGGGCACCATGCCTCCAAGCTAATCAGCTCTCCGCAGAGTCCTTTATGTGGCCTCTGTGATGAGCCCCTCCCAGGCGTGCGCGGTGCAGCCTTTTTCTCCTGCAATGGCGGGTTGCCCGCCACTAGTTCCCAGCTTGCCAGCTCTCTGGCTCGCTGCCATTTGGAGTTTTCCGTGGAGCCTGGAAGCCTGTGTGGGTGGGCAGGGCTGGGCCTCCCCCCTCGCAGGGGCTTCTAACTGCTGTTTCCCTGGTGGCCCAGCAGCTCCGTTTTCGGCCCTCTCACCGCCCAGCCAGTGTACCTCCCACTTCCCTGCTTAGGCTTCCCACAGGACTCTTCTCCTCTGCCTCTAGCCCCTCGCGCTGAGCCTCCTCTGCCCAGCCAGTGCACCTCCCACTTCCCTGCTTAGGCTTCCCACAGGACTCTTCTCCTCCGCCTCTAGCCCCGCGCGCTGAGCCTCCTCTCCCTGTTGCCGGGGTGAGTCTCTCACACAGTCCCTCCCCTGCAAGAGTTCAATTCCGTGTTCCCTAAGTCATTTGCCCTCATTGCCCGCACTTCACTGCTGAGACTTCCAGTTGCCAGGGAGCCCGAAACTGGCCCCAGTCAAAAGCGTCCCTCTGGGCAGAACCGCCTCTGCACAGAGCCGACCTCGGCCCACCGGCCGGTCGGTCGGGAACGCCTCACCTACTGTCCTGCTGGTCTCCTCTGCCTCTGGACTCTGTTCCCCTGTGTCCAGATGCTGCCTGTTCCAATCCCCAGGGTCCTGAAGACGCCTCACACTCCCTATTCTGTCCTCTAGTTGCTTTGGTACTCGAGAACACCATCAGCACTGCTCTCTACTCTGTCGCCATCTTCCCTCTCCTGAAATACCATTTTCTATCAGAGCATTTATCAAAGTTGATAAGACAAGAGAAATACAGTCAATGAGGGTATATGTAGGACTTACTTATATCTGACTTGTAAGGCTTAAATACAGGGATGGCTTTGTTTTATCAGTTGGTGCAGAATTTTGCACACATACATATTCAGATAAGACCTTCAAGCATTACAGCCCAGAATTGGCCTAAATGATCTCTGTGCCTCTCAAATATGGCTCACAATGAGGAACATGGCCTATGGGAGCTTGTTCCTCAGTGGGAAGGAATGATGTCAGCATAGACCTTGGGGTCCTGCCAGTGGACATGTATCCTCACAAACAGATCAGGATTTAGATCAGCACACTCCTTCTTAGCATGGAGTCTATGTCTTCCACCTTCTTTGAAGTCAAGAGAATTCTTAAGCTTTGAAGCACTCAGCATCATGAATATGCAAAAAAGAAGAGGTAGACTAGGTTAAATGTGGGACTGTCTGTGTCCTAAGGACATCACCCACAGCCACACCCTCCCCTACAGAGGTCCTGATAGGCTGGATTTGGAGAGTCCTATTCCTGCCCACAGGGGATACACATGAGCTCTTCCCTGTCCTATATTGAGTGGGGGTACCATGGATAGTTTGCTGTACTTCCACAAACTGATGCATCTGTTTCATCTTCTCCATGGGTGTCCATGCCAATTGTGTAGCTCATGTAGTCTGGGGCTTAGGTGAGGAAGCCTGAGGCCTCAATGAAGGTCTACTGCAGGGATTATGGATAGACCTTCACCAGATACAATATTGACTGGTTGTGACAGGACCCAGAACAAGGTCTTGAGTTTTGAGGGGATGTTTACCCTAACAATGGTAAAACATACTATGCACAGAGTCTCCATGACTGTAGATAAGTCCAAGAGCACAGAGCTGAGCAGCCTGAGAACAGAGGACATGACCACGTATTATTGTGGGGCATATACAGTGAAGAGGAGTCAGCCTGCATTCTAGCCATAGCTATTAAAGAAGGAAAAGGAATCGAAGGTATCCAAATTGGAAAGGAGGAAGTATAACTGTCATTATTTGCAGATGACATGATAGTGTACATAAAAACCTGATAGACTCCACCAAAAAATTACTCAAGTTAATAAGTAAATTTAGCAAAATATCTGGATGTAAATTCAATATCCAGAAATCAATAGCATTTTTGTATCCCAATAATGAAACATCATAAATAGAAGTTAAAAAATAAATCTCACTTACCACAACAACAAGAAAAATAAAGTACACAGGAATTAACTTAACCAAGGAGATAAATGATTTGTACTCAGAAAACTGGAGAACACTGAAGAAAGAAACTAAGGAAGATATAAATACTTAGAAGCATATACCATGACCATGGATGGGAATAATTAATATCATTAAAATGTTCTACTGCACAAAGCAATCTATAGATTCAATGCAATACCACTTAAAATACCAATGACAGACTTCACAGAGATAGAAAAAGTACTTCAAAAATTTATATGAAGCCAAAAATGTCCATGAATAGCCACAGGAATCTTGAGAAAGAAGAACAAGGTAGGAGGAATCACAATACCGGACATCTAACTGTACCACAAGGCTACTGTAATCAAAATAATCTGGTATTGGCATAAGAATAGACATATAGATCAATGGAATAGAATTGAGAGGCCATAAATAAACCCAGGACTGTATGGTCAATTCATATTTGACAAAGACAGAAGGAACATAAAAAGGAGTAAAAATAGTCCCTTCAACAAGTGGTTTTGGGAGAAGTGGATGGTGATGTGCGAAAATTAGAATTAGACCACCAAGTTACACCATACACCAATATAAACTCAAGTTGGATAAAGGACTTGAACATAAGCAGAGCCACCATAAAGGTCCTGGATAAAAATATAGGCAGTAAGATTTTATATATCCTTTGCAGAACTATGTTTACTGATACCTCTCCAAGGGCAAAGAAAATAAAGGAACATATAAACAAATGGGACTATATCAAATTGAAAAGTTACTATTCAGCTAAAGAAAATACCAACAAAATTCCAAGGGAAATAATTGTATGGGAAAATATATTTGCCAATGATACCTCAGACAAGGGTTTGACTTATGTAACTAAGCACCAGGGAGAAAAATAGTCCAATTAAAAAATAGGCAAGAACCTGAACAGACAAATTTCTGAGGAAGACCTACAAAGAGGACAAAGGCATATGAAAGAATGCTCAACATCATTAGCCATCAGATGGATGCAAATGAAAACTGCAATAAGATACAACCTCACACCTGTCTATGATCTTCCCTGTTCCCCTATTTTGTTTTCTTTTTCTCTTCCCACAATCTTTCCCCATCCCATTTCCTGCTATTCATTTCTGACATTTCTCAAGTCAGGTTTCTTTGTGGAGATTCCCTTTCCCCACTCTCCGCAGAAACAGCTATTACTCCAGTCCCCACAGCTTAACTGTCACCTTCCCAAGTCCAATTGGAGCTTCTTGGGCACAAAGACCATTTATCCTTGTGTTTCAAATACTTAGCACTGTTTCCAGAATGGAGGGTGGACTCAGGAAATGACTTGCATAAACAATTGGCTTATCTCTTGACTATGACCCCAATGCACCAGAGGAACTGGGCCTTGAATCCTTTGGCAAAGGCTCACCATTCATTTCCTTGATCTATCTGCTTCACTGTTCAAGCCACATTCGTATCATGTCATGTATAGTGTCTTACACAGCACATGAACTTCAATCCCCATGATTCTTCTACATGGCAACATTTAGCTCCTCCAAAGGAAACTTTGGACATCATTCTAGCTCATTTCTTCAAAAAAGCTATTATTCTACATGCTTCATATTTTGGAACACAGTTCAGCATTGAGTTGAAAATTCTCTGAGTGTTAAAGAAAACGGGTAATGTTCATTCATTGGATATAGTAGTGAACCCTGCGGGCCTTCATTCAGAATCCATGGCTTTGAATTTTCCAACAATTTTATGTGCAGGGGAAATCTATCTGTCCAGAACTATCTTCTCTTCTATTAGCCTCAAACCCAGGCTCAACCCAAGGGCAGCAATTTTCAATGTTTTTCACCATTTGTTAATTACAAAACTGGTGTGTTCCACCAAAAACTACAAAGTCTGCCAATCTGACCAAAAAGTAAAACAACAAAAACAAAAACAATTTTCATCCATTAACACTAAGCAGTTATTGCTACGTTGGCTGTTGGTATTTTCTTTTTCATATTTTTGACAATCTAAGGGAAAATATATCTAAATACTAAATAGTCAGGTATGGAATGTTTTAAAACTTCTTGGGGCAATTTTCAACAGTGGTTGAAATTCGCTGTCCTGGGATATCAGCTTGTTGTCTTCTGAGTCCCCTCTGACTAGACTGAATTGACGCCCTCTCACATGCCTCCTGGTTGTGAATGTTCTAAGTGCTCCAGGAGAGTAGGCTCTGTGAAAATGACAGCAGAAAGCTTTTTATACTTCAAAGGAGATGGTGACATCAGCATATCTCCAACAACCAACACCTTGCCTAAGCACATCTCTCTGTTGAAAAAGGGGAAAGTGAGGGACGCTGAACAGCTCTGCTTTTGTTCATTTCCAGCCTGAGGAAAACCAGCTTAAAAAAAAAAAAGAAATAAAGAAATAATAATTCCTGTTGACAGAAGATGAGTACTGCTAGGATGTGTTAGAGGAGAGCTACCCAAGAAGGCTTCCAACTTTGCCTGGTAGAGTCCTCCATTCCGGTGGCATGGTGTTGCTTTCAGGATGGAACTTGCATTCAACTGTAATGGCTGATGCCCAAAGTGGTTTTGTCCAGCTGAGGTACTAGAGTGGGGACCTTTTGTGTGAGGAAAGGGGAGGAATTGTTACTGTATTCTGTATAGAATAAATACATGCATGCAGTTAATAAATTAATTCCAGTCTTGTCTAAGAAAGAAGGAAAAGAAAAGCAAGCAGGACAGAAGGAAAGACATTCCAATTGAAAGAGAGAGAAAGAGACAGAAAGGGACAGATAACAAAGCAGGTTGGGGTGAGGCAGGGAAGCCCACAGGTGGAGGCTGTGGGAGCTGCTCCTGGGTACCTGACTGTAGCTGGGAGTGAGGCCTGGAGGCCAGGCAAGGGCTGCTGGGGCTGCTTGAAGCCAATTTCCTCCTCTATTGCCATAGTACCCTGAAGGTGCAGGATAATTCCTCATATTCTAGACAGCTAACCAGGGTGGGGCCTGGTTAGTGTGTGGATGAGAGGTGGCATGGGATGAGCTGGTGCTGTAGGCTTGGGTGGAACTGTTATTTTGGGGCCCCTCCTCTGCCATCTGGGTGGCCACCGCCTTGGTAGCCCCTGCGGCCACCTCCTTCTGCTAGGGTGCCTTCACCTTTTTGCTCAGAGCTAAAACCCCTGACCAGGAGAATGAGCAGGTGCTCCCCACTGACATTAGCACTGTGGAGGGGATATCGCAGGTTGCTATGGGGAGCCCAGAAACCCCAGGGCACTGGTTGAGGATGGAAGTGGGCCAGGTGTCTCCCAGCCCCACACACAAGAGTATAGGCCTACAGCCCTAATTAGGGAACCCTGGGGAAGTCCCCTCACAAAGCCACTAACCCCAAGGCCCAGGGAGATATGCAACCAGATCTAAGCCGTGCCTCTTGGGGGAGGGGAGGAGCCTTGGAGGGCAACTGACACCCCTCCTTTTCAGTCCTGCCTTGAGGTACTCTCTGCTGCAGGCCCTCAGTCAGCAGCCCCTGCCTGATCTTGCAGCTGCCTTCTGAATTATTTCCTTTGGGCCAGAGCATGCCCCCTCCTCTCCTCAGCTCTGGAGGGAGGGGACATCACAATGACCCCCGCCTCCTCAGGTCACAATGACCCCTTGCCCTGCCCTTTCGTGCCCCACCCTTTGGAACCTGGTGAGGTGGCAGAGGGGACTGGTGGAGGGCTCAGGGGCAGTGTCACAGAGAGGGGTGGGGCAGCCAGCATATGTCTACCTGGGGCCCCTCTGAAGGAATAGTGGCCTAGAGGCCAGGCAGGGCCACTTGTGGCTACTTGGAGGTCACTTTCCCCTCTACAACCATACTCCTTGAATGCACCCAAACTCCTGTGATGCCACAGGCTAAGCATGGTCCAGCAAGGTGAGTACTTGAATGTGACTAGGCCTGGAAATGAGGGGTGCTGTAGGCTTTTGCCTACCAGCCAGCCCCCTCCACCGTGGCCACTCCCCAACCCTGCCCCAATAGGTGTCTTCATCTTCTTACTCAGTGCAGAAGCCCCTGCACTGGAGGGTGAACTGCCCCACACCACTGCCCCACTCCACTGTCCCAGGCACTGCAGAGGGAATGACCTCGAGCTTCCCTGGGGTCCACCATGCCACAGGGCACCCCTTGTCTGGCAGCTTGGGTCGGTGTCTTGGAGCCCCAGAAACAGGGACATGGAAGTCCCTTCAGCTTGGCCCCACCTTGTGGCCCAGATTATTTCCCCAGCTTCTGTCACAGCTGCCTGGAAAGCACAGGTGTATCCCAAAACTCTTTGCAGCTGAGGGGCTCTGAAAGTCCTCTGAAGCCACTTCACCACCCTCTGGATCGCCTTCTTGATATCTTGTAGGTGGCAGGGGCTCCGTCCTCACCATTTGGGCAGGGCAGGTCCTTGTCTTCTGCTACCTGGCTTGGGAACCTCATGGTGGCGTGGGGGGGCAGGGGCCCCTGGAGGGACCCCTGGAAGCCTCAAGGAGAGCCTCCTAGAGAGGTGTAGGGATGTCCAACTTGCTACAGCACCACCACCAAAACCACTTGTGATGGGTTGGGCCAAAGCAGGGGGCTGATTCTCTCTGGGCCTCTTTCCTGAGTAAGTCCACATCCCTAGGTTCAATAGTGGCTCTGAAAACTATAGCGGCTCCACCTCTGGGGGAATGAATGCCTGGGCTACACACAGTCCCCTGGTGGCTGTGCATCCCCTGCACCTTCTCAGGCTGTAAAGAAAGGTGGCACTCAAACCCAGCACATTGTTAGGACCTCCTACCTTAGCTCAGCTGCTTTCTGCCTCTGGGGTTGATGAAGTGGTCAGAATTGGGGATGTGGAGATTTTACATGTCACACGGGTGGGGATCCTCACACATGCATAGAAGGCTCCAAGCAACATGTCTTCCAACTTTCATGACCTCTCAGCTGAACCCATGCATGTTTGCTGCTGAGTTGCCCCTAGCAATGCCACTGGTGAAAACTCTGTGGCTCCTCCAGAAACATCAGTGCAAGTGGCTGGCCTCCTGAAATTTGTTTACAACATCATCATCAGACAAGGACCTGGTAGCATATACGATCATGCACCTTGGGAACTCTAATGTGTTCACCGTCCATATTCCTGGTGTAGGGAAGCACCCATTGAGGCTAACCTGTGCTAACAGCCAGCCCTCTTCAGGGGAGAGAAGCCATCAGCCATCCAGGATCACGAGAAGGAGATGACTTGTATGGCAGTAGCTCTGTACCAACCCATGGCACCCCTGTTGCCCCAAACCAGGTGCTGAACTGGATGAAGGCTTGCCCAAGACCCAAAGGATTCAAAATTCCCCACTTCGAGAATCAGGTTCAACACATGTGACTCTCACCACCTTCAAGGGAGGTATGGATTTCCTGGGCACCCAGGGGCTCATCTATTCCCCTGTGTGGTATGACTCCTTTCAATCCATGGATGCTGAATCAATGAACCCAACTGGGTCCATTAGCCTTTCTTCTGCTCAGCCTGTTTTCACAACCTGGGACATTAGCAGACATCCAGCACACCAACGCCCTACCTAATCACATCTCTGTTGCAAAATGGGAATGTGAAGGATGCCGAGCAGCTTTGCTTTTGTTCATTTCCTGCCTAAGGGAAACCAGCTATATATCTATATCTATATCCATATCTATATCTATATCTGTATCTATATAAATATAGATATAGATAGATATTCCTGTTGACAGAAGATGTGTACCACTAGGATGTGTCAGCAAAGAGCTACCGAAGAATGCTTCCAACTTCTACCTGGTTTTGTCTTTCATTCTGGTGGCATGGTGTCAATTTCAGAACTCCTCAGCTGTAAGGAGTTTTGGGCTACACTTGTGCTTTCCAGGCAGCTGTGACAGGAGCTGGGGAAATAATTTGGGCCACAAGGTGGGGGCCAAGCTGAAAGGGGCTTCCATGTCTTTGTTTCAGGCAAGGGCTCTTGGGGCTGCTGGAAGCCACTTTTTTAGTCTATGGCCATAGCACCCTGAACGGCGAAGGATATCTTCTCATGTTCTAGACAGCTAAACAGGGTCTTGCCTGGTTAGTTTGTGGATGAGAAATCAGTTGGGATGAGTGGGTGCTCTATGGAGGCTTCTGGGGAAGTCTCATCTTGGGGCCCAGCCGCTGCACCCTCAGCGGCCACCATTTGGTGGGCCCTGCGGCTGCCTCCTCCTGCTAGAGTGCCTTCACCTTCTTGCTCAGAGCTGAACCCCCTGGCTAGGAAAATGAGCAGGCACTCCCCATTGATGCTGGAGCTGTAGAGGGGACCCCTCACCCCCACAGTCCAGGGTGCTATGGGACACTGGCAGCCACAGGGTACCTGTTGAGAATGGAAGTGGTCTGGGGTCTTTCAGCCCCACATGCCACTGTGGAAGCTCACCAACCTGCTTAGGGAACCCAGAGGCAGCCCAAGGACCAGGGAGAGGGAAGTGCCCTCATCATGCCCCCAACCGAGAGGCCCAGGAAGATTTCAGAACTGCTCTCAGCCCTGCCTCTTGAGGGAGAGGCAAGGCCTAAGGAGGGAACCTCCACCTGTTTCCAGTCCTGCCTTGAGGTGCTGGCTGCCACAGGCCCTCAGCCAGCAGCCACCTGCCTGACCTTGAAGCCACTTTCTGAATCCTTTCCTTTGGGCCAGGACACCCCTCCTCATCTACTCTGGAGAGAGGGCACATCACCATGACCACCACCACCACAGGAGGTGCCCTCACCCCACCCTTTGGAAGCTGGTGAGGTGGCAGAGGGAATAGGTGGAGAGCTCAGGGGCAACATCAGAGAGAGGGGCAGGACACCCAGCACATGTCCACCTGAGGCCCACCTGAGGGGACAGGGCACCGGAGGCCAGGCAGGGCCTCTTGAGGCTGATAGAAGACACTTTACCCTTCTATAGCCACAGCCCTGAATGCAACCAAACTCCTGTGATTTCACAGGCTAAGGAGGGTCCAGCCTGGTGAGTACTGGGATGGGACTTGGCCTGGGAATTAAGGGTTTTGTAGGCTTTTACCCCCCAGCCCCCTCCACTGCTGCTGTCGTCACCTGTGCAGCAGCTATCTCTGCTGTGCCTCCCCACTCTCTGCCTCAATGGGTGCCTTTATCCTGTTGCTCAGTGTAGAAGACCCTGCCCAGAAGGATTACCAGCCCCTCTCCACTGCCCCAGGTGCTGTGGAGGGCACCCCATGGGCTCTCACAAGGGTCCCTGATGCCCTAGGGCACCCCTTGACTGGAAGCTTGGGCCAGGTCCAGGAACCCCAGAAACAGACACATGGAAGCCCCCTCAGCTTCACTCCACCTTGAGGCCCAGGGAGTTGCCCCAGCTCCTATCGCACCTGGCAGAAATTGCTGGCCCCACACTCATTGGGGCTGAGGAGCTCTGGAAGGCCTCTGCAGCACCTTTATCGCCTCCCTCCCTGAAGTCTCCAGATGATCCTGTTGGGGGCAGGGGCTCTGTACTCACCATTTGGGCAGGTCAGGTCCTGTCTTCTGCTACCTGGGGAGGGAACTTCACCTGGAAGGGTGGTGCTCTGGTTTTGCCCATTGGAATCTCATGGTGGGGTGGGGATGGGGGGAATGGACCCCAAGAGGGGCTCACAGAGAGCCTCCCAGAGAGGTGTGGGCATGTCCAAGTGGCTACAGCACTGCCACCCCAGAGAACTGTGAGGTGTTGGGCCAAAGCAGCGGGCTGAATTTCTCTGGGCCACTTTCCTGAGGGAGTCCACATCCAGAGGTGCAGTTTTGGCTCTCAAAGCTACAGCCGCTCCACCTCTGGAGGAACTGGTGGCTGGGCTACTACAAACAGTCCACTGGGGGCTGTGCATCGCCTGCACTTCTGAGGCTTGGAGGAATGGTGGTGCCCAAATCCAACACATTGTGCTGACCTGCTACTTTAGCTCAGCTCCTTTCTGCCTCTGGGGTTGATGAAGTGGTTAGAATGGGGGATGTGGAGATTGCACAGGTCATGTTGCTGGGAATCCTCTGACACACAGAGAAGGCTCCAACCAACATGGCTTCCAAATTCTATGACCTCACAGCTGCACCAATGCATGCTTTCTGCTGGGTTGTCCCTGGGGATACCACTGGTGAAATCTCTGTGGTTCCTCCAGGAACATTGGCGCAAGTGACTAGCCATCTGAAATCTGTTCAGAACAACAAGAGCAGCAAAATCATGAGACAGAGACCTGGTAGCCTTTAAGATCATGCACGTGGGGGATAGGACTGGGTTCGCTGCCCATATTCAGGGTGTGGAGAATGCACCCATGGAGGCTGACAGGTGCTAACAGACAGCCCTCCACAGGGGAAAGCATCCATCAGCCACCCAGGATCAGGTGATGCAGGTGACTTTGATGGGAATTGCTCTGTACCAGCCAATGGCACCCCTGTGGCCCCAAACCAGGTGCTGAATTGGTTGAAGACTTGCCCAAGATGCAAAAATTAACATTGCACATTTTGAGAACCAGCTTCAACACATGGTCTGTCACCACATTGAAGGGAGCTATAGATTTTCTGGGCACCCAGGGACACCCTGTGAGTGATGACTTCTTTCAATCCATGCATGCAGAATCAATGGACCTATCTAGGTCTCCTAGCCCTTCTCCTGCTGAGCCTTTTTTCATGAGCTGTTTGCTCACGCTGTGCATGCTTTGGACCTGCTGACCTCTAGAAAGTAGGCTGCATATATTAAAGGCCTCAGTGGACCTTGTTTGGAAGTTGACTGCTTTTCTGTTTCTTGGAAGCTAAGAGAGATGTGAGCCACTGACTGAGGTGTGAAGCAGTGCACAGTTTCTTAGAAAGAAGTGTCAATGAGCAAGCTGGAATAAGCTCAGGAGACATGGAAGGGGAAAAAAGAGGCTAGCCAGAGAGTTGGGTGGTGCTACTTTCCTAGCCCTTGGGAATCTGTCCTGGGGGAAAAAAAAAAAAAAACTTTGCTGGCCCTGCTGGTGTGGCACAGTGCATTGAGTGCAGGCCTGCAGACTTCAAGGTCACTGGTTGGCTTCCCACTCAGGGCACATTCCTGGGTTGTGGGCCAGGACCCCTGTTGGGGTTGTACAAGAGGCCAACCACACATGTTTCTCTCCTTCTCTTTCCAATAGAATAGACAGAACTCATCCTCCCATCCCAATGTTCTGCAGTATCTCTGTCTTGGCTTTTCTTCAGCACCCACAAGCTGCCCCCAGCCCCTGTTCTACTCCGCTCTATCTGGATGCTTCCCTTAACAGCCAGGATGCCAGAAGACCCTGACTCTGAGTCTTTCTTCCTAATTGGAGGGGAAGATGATCAGCAGTTCAGGTAGAAAACTGATGGGCAATGTCCCCTCACAAGGTCTCAACAAACAGCCCATTGTCAGCCTACAGTCACTTGTTAAAACTGTTCTCCTGACTTTCAAGAGGACCTAGAAATAGATGAAAGGAAAATCTCACAAGTTTCATCTGCCCGCAACAAAACTCACAGAAGACTCTAGGTGAGCCAAAAAGAAATAGGTCTATAATCTCCTCTATTTCCCTATTGTTTTCCCCTCAAATCTCTCTTATTCTTGTGTTTTTTTGTTTGTTTGTTTGTTTTGTTTTGTTTTACCTTTTATTTTTCTTTTCCCACAATCTTTCACTGTCACCATGTCCCACCCTTCATTCTGACATTTCTCATGTCAGGTTTCTTTTCATGGATTCTTTTTCCCCACACTCCACAGGAACAGCTATTCCTCAAGTCCCCACTGCCTAACTGCCATCTTCCCACCTCAAATCGCAGCTCCTTGGAGACAAAGAGCATGTGTTTAATCTTTGTGTTTCAAATTATTAGGACTCTTCTCTGCATGGAGAGTGGACTCCAAAAATAACTGTTGAATAAGGGATTGGCTTATCTCTTCAGAATGACCTGAATCCACCAGAGGGACTGGAAATCAAAGACTGGTGCACTGAATCATTTGGCAAAGGCTCACCATTCATTTCATTGATCTATGTGCTTCACAGTTCAAGCAAGATTCCTATCATGTCATGTATAGGATCCTGCAGGGCATGAGAACTTTACTCCTCACTCTTCTTCCAAATGGCTAAATTTAGCTCCTTCAAAGGAAACTTTGCACATCATTCTATCTCATTGATTCAAAAAGTCATTCTTCTACATGCTTCACCTTTTGGAACACACTCAATCATTGAGTTGAAACATTCTCTGAGTGTCAAAGGAAATGGGTAATGTTCATTCATTGGACACATTAGTGAACCCTGCAGGCCTTCATTCAGAATCTACTGGCTTTAAATTTTCAAAAATAAATTTATTTGAAGGGGAAATCTATCTGGCCAGAACTATCTTTTATTTCTAGAAGCTTTAAAGCCAGGCTCAGACCTAAGGCAGTGAGTTTCTATGTTTTTTATCATTCATTAATTACTAAAATGTTGTGACACGCCCAAACCCACATATTTTGCCAATCTGACCAAAAAGTTAAAAGAAAGAAATAAAAAAAAAAGTATAATATGGATCCATTAACACTGAACACTTACTGTTGAGTTTGCTGTTGGTATTTTTTTTTTTTTTAATATTTTTGACAATCTAAGGGAAATGATGCAGGTATGGCATGTTTTTAAATTGTTGGGTCACACTGGCTGAAACTCACTGCTCTGGGATATCAGCTTGTCTTTTAGGCATCCCCTCTGCCAGCTTGTTTTCTTTGGAGTCCCCTCAGCACTAGACTGAATCGAACCCCTCTTACACATGCCTTATTGTTGTGAATGGTTCTAAGTGCTTCAGAAGGGTAGGCTCTGTGGAAATGACAGCAGGGAGCTTTTTGTATTGAACTGGAGGTGGTGACATCAGCAGACATCCAGTCCAGCAATGCCCAGCCTAAGCACAACTTTTTGTTGAAAAATGAGAATGTGAGGGACACTGAACTGCTGTGCTTAGGTTCATTTCCTGCCTAAGGTAAACCAGCTAAAAATACATACATACATA
>PVIW01017197.1:0-14672 GCA_004026585.1 Noctilio leporinus
CCATGTGCATTTGAAAAGAATGTGTATTTTGCTTCTTTGGGGTAAAAGACTCTGTAGACATCAGTTAGGTCCATTTCCTCTAGAGTGTTGTTCAATGCCACAACATCTCTGGGGATTTTTTGTTTGGAAGATCTGTCCATTGTTGATAGTGGGGTATTAAAATCCCCTACTATTAGTGTGTTGCTGTCTATGTCTTTCTCAAAGTCTTCCTAGATTTTCCTTATATATTTCGGAGCTCCTATGTTGGGTGTGTATATCTTTATCAGAGTTATTTCTTGTTGATAGATTGTTCCCTTAAGTATTATGAAATGTCCATCTTTGTCCCTTTTTATGTCCTTCATTGTCAAATCATTTTGCCTGAAATCAGTATTGCTACTCCAGCTTTTTTTCGTGTCCATTTGCTTGATATATATTTTTCCATCCCTTCACTCTCAACCTGTGTCGATCTGAGGTGGGTCTCTTGAAAATAGCATATATGTGGGTCATGATGTCTTATCCATTCAGCTACCCTATGTCTTTTGATTGGTGTATTTAATCCATTTACATTTAAGGTGATTATTGATTGATACTTATTCATTGCCATTTTCTCCCTTTGTGTCTGTATTCCTCTTTGGCTTCCTCTGTTTCTTCATTTTATTTATTTACTTATTTTTATAGCAGACCCTTTAGCATTTCTTGCAATGCTGGTTTGGTAGAGATGTGTTCTCTTAGTCTTTTTTGTTTGTTTGTTTCTTTGTTTTTTGTCTGGGATACTCCTTATTTCTCTTTCTATCTTGAATGAGAGCCTTTCTGGGTAGAGTATTCTTAGTTGCAGGCCTTTGTTTCCCATTACTTGAAATACTTTTTGCCTTTCCCATCTGGCTTGAATTGTTTCTGTTGAATAATCATTTGATAGCCTTATTGGTGCCCCCTTATATGTTATTTTTTGTTTCTCTCTTGATGCTTTTAGGATTCTCTCTTTCTCTTTGAAATTAGCCATTTTAATAATAATGTGCCTTGGTGTTGGTCTGTTTGGGTTGATCCTCATTGGGACCCTCTGTGCTTCCTGAACTGGATTAATGTTTTCACTCATCATGTTAGGGAAATTTTCTATCATGACTTTTTTGAATAGGTTTCCCATTCCTTGTTTCTCTTCTCCTTCTGGTATCCCTTTGATATGGATGTTGTTACATTTCATGTTGTCCTGTAGCTCTCTTAAACCCTCTTCAGTCTTATACAACCTTTTTTTATTCTCTTGTACTGTCTTGGAGTATTTGTCTACATTATCCTCCAACCTGCTGATCCAGTCCTCTGCTTCCTCTAGCCTACTGTTGATTCCTTCTACTGTATTCTTCAATCAGAAATTGTATTCTTTATTTCCTCCTGGCACTTATTGATAGATTCTATGTCCTTTTTCATGCTGTTGTAGTTCTCAGTAAGTTCCTTGTAACTTCCCTGGAGTTCTTTGTAGTTCTCTTGGAGTTGTTTATAGTTTTCTTTGATGTGGCTGAGCTCACTGAGCTTCTGTATCATCATTCTTTTGAATTCCTTATCTGATATTTCAGGTGCCTCTGTTTCATTTGGCGGTCTTTCAGAGGATTCTTCCTTTCCTTTTGGTGATGGACTGACTCTTTTTCCCCATTTTGGGTGTCTGTTCTTGCTTGCTTTTTTTTCTTTTTTTCCTTGGGTTAACGTGCTTTGCTTCCTTGCCTTAGTTGAGCGCCCTTCTGTGATAGGAGATTTGTGGAGTTCAATGTTGCCGTCTCCCAGATTTTCTCCACTTGCTGTTCTTGGTGTGTCCTTTATTTGGGCTGTCTGGTTGTATTCTGGACCTGTGGGCTTTTATCAGAAAAAAACAAAAAACAAAAAAGGAAAAGAAAAGAAAAGAAAAACAAAAGGGAAAAAGAAATAAAAATGATAATAATTAAGAAAGGGTTTAGATGGCTGTTCACCCTTAGTAATCCCTGATTGGTCCAGATGGAGCCTGGACCTGAGGGCTTTTAGCAGAAAAAAAAAGAAAGAAAAAGAAATGGGAGAAAGTCACAAGAGAAGGAGAAATCAATATTAATAAAGAAAGGGTTTAGGTGTCTGTTCACCCTTTATGATATGTTTGGTCCAGGTGGAGCCAGGACCAGTGGGCTTTATCAGAGAGAAAAGAAAGAAGAAAAAGAAAAAAAAAACAGGGGAGAAAGTCACAAGACAAAGAGAAATCAATATTGATAAAGAAAGGGTTTAGGTGTCTGTTCACCCTTTGTGATCTCTGTTTGGTACAGGTGGAGCCAGGAGCAACAGGCTTTAACAGGAAGAAAAGAAAAAGAAAAAAAAAAGGGGGGGAGGGAAAAAATAGAAAGAGGATAGAATAAAAGAATGAAGAAAGGGTTTAGGTGGCTTGGGAAGGGAGGAATATTTAGATTGAGGACTGGGAATGCATTGTAGCCACAAAGTGAGTAGACTTTAATTCAAGGGTAGGGGGAGGGTCTTGGGTATTTAGGTGGATTGAGGTATGGGGGGGGGGATTAAGAATATGTCAGAAGTAACTTTTGAAAAGGATATGTTGGGGATTAATAGTTCATGTAGCTCTCAGTATAACTCAGGTGCTTGAGATTAGCAGCAATGCAGTTCCTGAGGCTGCCTCTTTTTCTTGGTCAGGACTTTGCAGTCTATAGTCTAGCCAGTCTTGGCGCGTGGCAGGGCCTCTGATTGTCACAATCAGAGCTGATTCTGAGTGTCAGCCCCCAGGTAGGCTGGGCCTTCTGTAGCCTTGCTGGGTCTTAGTGCTGCCAGTATTCTGGATCCCGCAGGGTGTCCTCTCCCACTCCTGGCGGAAGCTCCTGCCTGTGATGAGCACCCAGCACCCCTGCAGGGCAACCTCACTGGTGCCTGCGATGACTGGCCCCACCCCCGCAGTTCCAGGAGGAGGCAGCCCCTGTCAGTCAACCATGCCCAGGGTCCGCCAACACTGCCCAGCGCCCCACCCCACCCCGGGGCGAGTGCCAATCCTCTAAGCCAACCAGCTCTCCGAGGAGTCCTTTAAGAGTCCTCTTTGATCTGCGGCCTTTGTCTCAGGCAATGGGCGGGTCAGTTGCCCCTGTTACTGGTTCCCAGCTTGAAGTTTGGCGTTTCCATGGAGCCTGGGGGCCTGTGTGGGTGTGCAGTGCTGGGCCTCCCCCTTCGCAGGGACTTCAAGCTGCTGTTTCCCTGGTGGCCCAGCAGCACCATTTTTGGCCCTCTAGCCGCCCTGGCAGGTGCACTTCCCTGCTCCCTCGCTGCTGCTCCCAGCATAACTGTTCTCCTCCACCGCTAGCCCTGTGAGGAGCTTACTCTCCCTGTTGCCGGAGGGAGGCTCTCACATAGTCCCTCCCCTGCAGGAGTTCAATTCCTCGTTCCCTAAGGTGTTTGCCCTCGCTGCCCACACTTCACTGTTCAGATTTCTAGTCGCCAGGGAACCCGGAGCTGGCCTCAGTCAAACGCGCCCCTCTGGGCTGAGCCACCCCTGCTCAGAGCTGACCTTGGCCCGCTGGCTGGTCTGTTGGGAACCACCTCACCTACTCTCCTGCTGGTCTCCACTGCCTCTGGGCTGTGCTCCCCTGTGTCCAGATGCTGACCGCTCCAATTCTTAGGGTCCTGAAGATGTCTCGTGCTCCCTATCTTGTCCTCTAGCTGCTCTGGTACTCGAGAACACCATCAGCACTGCTCTCTAATCTGTCGCCATCTTTCCTCCCTTTTTTGTCTTCTTTTTTATATCCTTAGTTGTATGACTTCCATTCAGCTAAATTTCAGGCAGTCTGAATGATGGTTGTGCTGTTGTTTAGTTGTATTTTTAATATATTTTATTTATTTTGCTATTACAGTTGTCCCAGTTTTCCCTGCTTTGTCCCACTCCACCAGTACCCCATTTCCTCCAACAATGCCCCCCTTAGTTCATGTCCATGAGTCATGCATATGAATTCTTTGGCTTCTCTATTTCCTTTGTTCTTCTTAGCATTCCCTTGTCTATTCTGTAACCACCAATGTGTAATTTTCCCCGTTTCACATCCAGATAATTCACCATTTAATTACTGCCTTCTGTCAGCTTCTCAGATCATATTAATACACAATTTTCTTTTCATCATTCCAACATGCCTACATTAATTCATTTGTTTAAAGAATTGCTCTTTTAATATGAATTTCAATATTACCAAACGCATGCAAAAATACATTTACACACATACATATTTTTACAGATATATAAAGTATATACTAGATTTTGAACAGTTAATACAAAAAATTTTTAAATATGCCAATAACTTACATAATTATTACATTTTAAATGATAGTATTTTAGATATAGCAAGATTAAGCAGTTTATTTCTTCTTTAATATTTATTTTATTCTGAAATGCTATTTTTGTTAAATATATCACAGAAATGGTGTATTGCAAAACTCACTTTTGTGAAAGTTGTCCTAGATACAATTCCAAACCCATAGTAAAAAATGGATTTGGTTTTTGAGTCAGATTCTCCCCTCTCCAGTAATACAACTCAACTTTATTTTAAGCTACTGGAACTACAACATTCTTTTTGATGTTTTCCATCTTAAATAGTAGATTTATTTATTTATTTATTTATGCTGTGAACAGGTCTTACTTCTTTCAATACCCTCTGTATTTCCTCCACATGTGTTTTACAAGTTGAAGCCTTCAGAAATAATGGCACTTGCAGTACTCAGCTGGTCCCCAGAGTAGAAATTATTATGTCTACTAAGTTGAGGTAAAAAATAAAAATTCCCTAGGATTTAAATAATTTTGGAGAATAGTATTCTAACTTTTTTTGAGCTTGTAGTTGACTTCCTATGTGGTCCTTAACTAACTCCTGAACTATTTAACAGTCTGTTGAGGTAGAGATTAGGTATGTTCACATTTCAATAATAAAGTTTACTATAGCATTAATTCCTTTTCCTAAGTATCCCCAGTTTGGTGGCCTTCATAACTGGAAATGTATATGCCCACAATTAGTTGAAAGGAATGTCAATAATTTACATGCTTATATGAGAATATATATTGCCTATGTACATGAATCATATAGTTTAGTAGTTTGCAACTTTCATCCAAATTGGTCTTCATTCTCAGCATCTTTTCTAACCTAAAGATTGACTTATTTCACAACACACCTATGACTAGTTGGTTGCTATTTAAAACATAAATTGCTAACAAAATATATTACACACCCACAAATAAGCACATATTTTTAACAGTGAATAAGATAGTATATCTTCTATATAATATACATCCACATTTTCTTATTTTCTTCTTCCTTAACTGCATTAGATTTTTCTGAGTTATTGCAAGTAATCTGATTTTCCCATATTGTGAAATGATTCCAATCTAAGAAAACTTAACCTGCAGTAATGCAGATACAAGTCATATACAAAATTGTACCTTATTTAGTAAAATCTATTTATAACAAGATCATTTTTTTTTTTTTTTTTAGATTTTATTTATTTTAGAAAGAGGGGAAGGGAGAGAGGCAGAGAGGGAGAGAGACATCAACATACGGTTGCGCTTCACCTGCCTCCAGCCACAGACCTGACTGGAGACCTGGTCTGCAACCTGGTCATGTGCCCTGGCAGGGGAATCGAACCTGCGACCTTTGGGTTCGCAGGCCGGCACCCTATCCACTGTGCCACCAGCCAGGGCTATAACAAGATCATTTTAAAGCATTCATAAATTAAAATTAGTTCTTATCCATTCAGCGGCCCTACGTCTTTCGATTGGTGCATTTATTCTATTTACCTTTGTACCTGCATTCCTGTCTGTCTCTCTGTCTCTTCATCTTCTTAAAGCAGACCCTTTAGCATCTCTTGCAATGCTGGTTTGGTGGAGATGTATTCTTTCAGACTTCTTTTGTCTGGGAAACTCCTTATTTCACCTTCCATTTTGAATGAGAGCCTTGCTGGGTAGAGTATTCTTGGTTGCAAGCCTTTGTTTTTCATTGCTTAAAATTTGTTTTGCCATTCCCTTCTGGCTTGTTGTGTTTCTCTTCAGAAATCAGCTGATAACCTTATGGGAGCCCCCTTGCATGTTATTAGCTGTTTCTCTCTTGCTGCTTTTAGGATTCTCTCCTTGTCTTTGAAATTTGCCATTTTCATTATGATGTGTATTGGAGTGGACTTGTTTGGGTTCATCTTCCTTGGGATCCTCTGTGCTTCCTGAGCTTGCATGACTTTTTCTCTCCTCAAGTTAGGGAAGTTTTCTGTCATTACTTTTCCAAGCAGGTTTTCTATCCCTTGCTCCTCTTCTTCTCCTTCTGGTATCCCTATGATATGGATGTTATTACATTTCATGTTGTCCTGCAGCTCTCTTAAAACCTCTTTATTCTTTTTCAGTCTTTTTTCATTTTGTTGCACTGCCTGGGAATTTTTTTCTACATTGACCTTCAGCTTGCTGATTTGATCCTCTGCTTTCTCTAGCCTGCTTTTGATTCCTTCTACTATGTTCTTCAATTTGGAAATTGTATTCTTCATTTCCTCCTGGATCGTATTGATGATTTCTATGCCCTTCTTAATGCTGGTGCAGTCCTTACTAAGTTCCTTGTAGCTTCCCTGGAGATATTTTTAGTTCTCCCGAAGTTCTTTGTAGTTCCCCTGGAGTTGTTTGTAGTTTTCTTTGAACTCACTGAGCTCATTGAGCTTCTCTATTGTTATTATTTTTAATTCCATGTCTGAGAGTGTGCTTGCCTCTATTTCATTTTGCACTCTTCTGGGGATTCCTCCTTTCCATTTGCTTAGGGTTTATTTCTTTGTCTCTCCATTTTAGGTGGCACTTGTTTGTTTCTGCTTCTTAGATTGGTCTGCTTTGTCTTACTGTCTTAGTGGTATGACCTTGTGTGGTGTAGAGGTACACTTCTTTTTTTTTTTTTTTTACTTCCTGGATCTGTGCTTGGTAATGTCAGCTTGTGTCCCAGTATGGGCCTAGCCAGTTGGAGACTATCAGAGGTCCACTGTCTTTGTCTCCTTTAGTTGCTAGTCCAATCAGTCTGTGATCAGTGATCAGTGGTCAGTTTTAGGCACCTCTGGGTGGGGTAGATGAATTCAGTTGTTAATCCAATGATCCTGTGATCTGAGGTCAAGTTTAGGCACTGATGGGTGGGGTGGATTAATTCCTATGGGTGGGGCTGTGGCTTCCGCTCAGGCTAGCACCCTTTGGAGAAGAGTGGTCTGCTCTCTGTATTGGGGATGGGTCAGCACTGGACTCATGGCTGCTCCCTCAGCTCCCCACCTAAAGTCACTGACCCAAACTTTCCCTAAGCTTCTCTAGTCCACTCTGCCCTTTCTCTTCTGGAGCCCAGGGTAGGTGGGTGCCTCTGTATTTTTGTGTGTTGTCCCTTTAAGAACTTGGTCTCTCTGTCAAACTGACTCAACCTGGCAGTTTTTTGCTTTTCACAGCTGGGTACTTTTGTACTCTCAGCTTTGTTGCTGTAGGTTGATAAGCACAGTTGCTGGAGTTAGATCCCACCCTTCTCAGGTGGAGTCCCCAGCTGCTGAGATGTTTGTCCTTCCTTCAGCTGCCCTCTCGTGGGAGTCCTGCCAGCCCTCTCACATCTCTGCATTTCTTACCAATCACGTGATGAATTGGCTCTTCTGTTTATACATGGGAATAAGACTTCTCTCCAGTTGGTGTTCTGTTGGTTATTCCAGATATTTTTTCCCCAATTAAGTTGTAATTCCAGTTTGGTGTTGGAGGAGATTGGTGTAGCTCCACTTACTCCTCCACTATCTTGGTTCTCCCTGTTCAGGAGGATGCAACTATGGGCAACTGGTGATTGACAGCTTCATCAAGACAATGCACTTACCCATGCATCATGTGTTGTGCAGAGTTTTTGGTGAAACATCAAATCACTCAGGTAACTCGTCCCTACTACATCCTAGATTTTGGTGCCCTATGACATCTGGCTGTTCCTAAAACTAAAATCAGCTTCAAAAGGGAAGAGATTTCAGACTGTTGATGAGATTCAGGAAAATACAGTGGGGCAGCTGATGGCAATTGGGAGAACTGTATAAGGTCCCAAGATGCTTACTTTGAAGGGGACTGAGGTGTCATTGTCCTATGTACAATGTTTCTTGTATCTTCTTTAATAAATGTTTCTATTTTTTATATTTCATGGCTGGGTACTTTATGGGCAGGCCCCATGCATGTATACATCTATGTATCTATACATATATGTACATATATTGCAAATCAATAAATTTATTCTACTTTCTATGCACTTTCCTATTTCTCATTCAATTCTTTTTAATTACACACTTGGTGTTCAGAAAAGCAATTGATGTTTGAATATTGACACTTTCTAAAGTAATTGAGTTTTTAATACTGTGCTATATTTACATTGTCAGAGATAGCCATTACAAACTACTTTTATTCTCACTGTGATTTCAGTCTTATATTATATATTGCTTTTCTGAAGCTTATAGTCAAGTTGATTTTTCAGAAAGTCTTCATGGGAATAATATTCCTCAAGCTCTTGTAGATTCACAATAGTTTGCTTATAGCCTATATATATATAAAATCAGCCTGGCTGCTTATAAAAAAACTTTAACTTACATTTTTTTTTCCTTCAAAGTTATAATGATATCGATAATGATAATAATAAAACCTATTTTCTTGTGCTATAAGGCTATTATAGGAATCCAGTGAGAATGTCCATTGTAAGATGCATATTAATTTGCATTGTTCATGACAGAGAGGGACTAAAGTCCTTGTATGGCTTAGATAACATTCAATGCAACATCTACATACTGGACATCAACAAGCTCATTTTCATAGTCATTGATTGCTCCATTTCACAGGGAGATAGAGTGCAATCAAATGCCATACACTGAAATCAAAACACTTATATATTATATATTTTCATATTATTATTGCTATCTACTAAACTATATAGAAACAGGTAGCAAGTATTTATCTTTGTAGTCTAACCCTCAATTCAATTTTTCAGGAGTAGAACTTGACCAAAAAATAGAAAATAAGGTCTAAATGAAATAAACTGGTTGAGTAGAAGTGTCCATAGGAACTGGGAACTCCAAATGGTCACAGGTTGATTTTCTAAGAAATATTTTCAGGAAGGCCAGCAAGATGGCAGAGGAATAAGTGGAGGTAAACCAATCTCCTCCCAGGTCACATCTGGAATTACCTTTCTGGAGAAAAAGTCACCTGTTTATTACCAACAGAACACCAGCTGGAAAGAAGTTCTATAAACACAGAACAGAAGAGGGTGTTTCATCACAATATGACTGGTAGGAATCACAGAAATGCAATAGGGTTGGCTAGGCCCCCATCAGAGGCAGCAGCTGAAGGGATGGAGCCAGGGGCTCCACCTGAGAAGGGTGGGCCTGGTCCCCAGGCTGGGTGTCCCAGCTACAGCAACATGGCAGAGAGCATAGCAGCATCCATTTGAGAAGAGTAGAGAGCTGTGGAGTTTACTAGCCTAAGAGAGTGCTGGAGATGGAGAACTACTAGGGTGACCACAACAAAAATACACTGACATCCACCTACCCTGGGCTTTAGCAGAGGGAGGGCAGAGAGGACTGGAGACACCTGGGGAGAGTTTGCAGATGTGGCTTGGAGGAGAGAAGTGGGGAAGGAGCTGTGGGAATCTCGGTGCTGACTTATCACCCACACTTGGAGCTGACTGCACTGCACCAAGTAGCTTCAGTACAAGGGTCCTCATAGCCCCACCCACTGACAGTGATCTGTCCCACCCAGTGGTGCCTGGTGCCTGATCACAATTCTCTGATTTACATCTAAATAAATCTCTCCCTCGTTGCCATGTCTGAGCATAGATACAATAGTTGGCACCTGAAGAGATATCTCTTGCCCTGGGCCTGATGGCGAATTACAAACTCTCTGACTTATAGCTGGGTCAGACAGTCAGCCCCACACAGTGGCAAGTGAGCCTGGTGGCTGATGGTGGATTCATTGGTTCACAACTGAGTTGGTTTGTCCTGCCCACTGGCCTCTGGGCCTGGCAGTTGATCACAAACTCATTGGATTACAATTGAATCTTTCAGTCTAGCCCAGTAGCCCCTTAGCCTGGCAGCTGATCAGAGATTCATTGGATTACAATTGTACCTTGCTGTCTAGCCCTGTGGCTCTTGAGCTTGGTGGCCAATCACAGATTCATTGGATTATAATTGGATCTTGCTGCCTAGTCCAGTGGTGTCTGAGCCTGGCAGCTGATCACAGATTCATTGATTTACATATGAATTTGTCCCACCAGGCTGCACTTGAGCTGGTGGCTGATCCATTGGATTACAATTGAACCTCCCTGTCTAGCCCAGCAGGGTCTGATCTTGGTAGCTGATTTATTGATTTACAGCTGAATTGGCCTGTCACCCCAAGCAGCATCTGAGCCTAGTGGTGGATCACAGATTGATAGGATTACAACTAAATCAATTTATTGTGTCTATCATTTGTTGTCTGTCTCCCTGTTAGAATAAAAGCCTACAAGGGCAGGAATTTCTGTCTGTTTTGTTTTCTGGCATATCCCCAGAACTTGTAACAGTGCTAGATACATAGTGGGCCCCCAGTAATTAGTCATTGCATAAATAAGTGAATAAAGCAATAACAGAAGAGAAGTTCATCAAGTATGTGAAAACTAGAAAGGGAAACAAGACAAGGATGCAATTGAAGCCAGAGTATAAGGTTCAAATGTTCATTTATGTATAATGTAATAGACCCTAATGTATGGCATTACCAGTGATTACACAAAAAGAAAATAAAATTAGAGGGCCCAAATAGGGCCTTAGCTATTACAATAGATTAATGATTTCAGATCAGAAATATTTTTTGTTATGTTATACTATTAGAATATAAAATCTGTTTGATTGGTTAAGTCCCAGATGACAAGTGAAATGGTAGACAAAAGAGCACAAAAAACATCCTTCTCAACATTTGGCTGCTTAATCTTGGATGGGACTACCAAGGTTCATTAATCATGCTGTTCTATTTTTATATTTTATGATATTTTAACATCTCAGGGCTTGAGGACTCAGCAAGGGACTGGCTTTTCTTAAATCATCTGATTACTAGAAATAGCAAACAACTTGTTGCAAACCAACCAAACTGAGTCTATACCCACTATCTACCTCTTTTTTTCAGTCCCCTGTAGATCAGGACACTACCCCTCTGCTTTAAATCACTCCAGGGCCAAGTACTAGATAGTTAAGGACCACTCTATATCCAAAAGCCTCCTAAAATTATTCAATCCTAAACATGCTTTATTTACCTACTTGCTTTGTCCTTTCCTTGTGGTGCTCCAAGCAGGCTTATCTTTTCTTTTTAAAAAGATCTTTGAAATGCTAAAGAGGATTTGATCTATTAAATTTTTAAAATTTTATTGTTGCTATATTACACCCATCCCCTTTTTGCTCCCCTCTGTCCCCCTCCCCACCTACCCATTCCCCACAAAGTCAATCCCACCTGTTGTCTATGTCCATGGTTCCTTTTACTAGGTTCTTGTCTAAACTGCTCCCCTTCCTTGCCTCTTCCTCCCCCTTCCCCCCAACCCCATTCCCCCTGACCACTGAAGGCCTATTCAGTGTATTCATATATTTGGTTCTGTTTTGCTTGTTGTTAGTTTTGTTCATTATTGTCCTGTAATGGGTGAGATCATATGGTATTTGTCCTTCACTGACTGGCTTATTTCACTAAGCATAATACTCTCCATTTCCATCCATGTTGTTGCAAAGGGTACGAGTTCCTTCTTTCTTTCTGCTGTATAGTATTCCCTTGTGTAAATGTACCAAAGTTTTTTGATCCAATCATCCACTGATGGACACTTAGGCTGTTTCCAGCACTTGGCTATTGTAAATAGTGCTGCTATGAACATAGATGTGCATAGGCTCTTATGAATTGGTGTTTCAGGATTCTTTGGGTATAGTCCAAGTAGTGGAAACACTGGATCAAAAGGCATTTCCATTTTTAGTTTTTAAGGAAACCCCATACTGTTTTCCACAGTGGCTGCACCAGCCTGCATTCCCACCAACTGTACAGGAGGGTTCCCTTTGCCCCACATCCTCACCAACACTTGTTGTTTGTTGATTTGTTCATGATTGCCATTCTGACAGGTGTGAGATGGTATCTTATTGTGGTTTAATTTGCATCTCTCTGATGACTATGTGATCTATTAAATTTTAGGAAGATTTTTCCATGTTAGATTTGTGAGTCTGCCTTTGTAAATGTGAGAAAAACAAATACATTAAAATTGTAAATGTAATTTAAACTGCCTAAGGTAATTTGATTAATTAAAGATGGAGTTGTCCTCAGCTCCCAGCTGTCTCCATCTCTGTGCTTCCACTACCCTGTCATTCTTTCAGTTCCTCGGATGCACCACGCCCCTTTCCACCTCGGGGCTTCATTTATGCTGTTTCCTGTGCCCATAATGCTCTCCTCTCCACTTTGCCTCCTCATTAACTCACCCATCCTTTAGATTCCTGCTACCAGACCAACCAGGTTTCCCTTTGATATGTCTTACTGGATTCTGAACTTCTATATCTGCTGTGTGGCATGTCTTAGTCTCTAATTGTGTATTTGTATAATTATTTGAGTTGTCTCTTTCTTATGAGAACAAGCTCCATGGGGCAGAGACCATGAGTCTTAATATTTATTCTAAGGTTAATCCTGGCATCTGGCACACAGTAGGCACTCAGTGTGGGCAGCTGCCAATTCTGATATGTGCCTGGGTATGTATAATGATTATGATAAAACTCATGCTCCCTCCTCCATCTGCAGCATGCTTGGCAGGAGGGATGGCTCTCAATCCCATCAGCAGACACATTTCTTCCCCAAAGAGACCCACTAAAGATTAGCAAGTGCCTTTCTAACCTACACTTAGAAAACCTGGGCAGAAGGAATAAAAGGAGAGCATCCAACACACTTTTCAGAGGGCTTCATGTAAAGTTAGAACCTTAAAGTCAAACAGTGCCTCCACATTTAAGAGTTCCAGATACTCTACTGTATTCAGTTGAGTCTCTGTATTAGAAGGTCTATATTAGAAAGCAACACATGATACACCAATGTACACCTAGCTGACTATCAGCTGGCTGTATGATTGTTGTCTCCTGAAATTCTTTTGAAAACAAAAGTATATCCCAGGAGGACAACCCTCTGAGCAAAATGTTCTTTATGAACAAACAATAGCTCTACATGCAGACACAGACAAGATGCCAATAAATTCCAGTAATATTATTAGCAGCAATAACAACCTTTCATACCAGTAAATACAAAGGTGTTTTTTTTTTTTTCTTTTCCTCTAGGGAGTCTAAGGTGTATTAAAGACATTCTCTTTGTGGGTTTTCCCAAATTTCTATGCTAACGGACTGAGATCAAACACTGGGTAGCCAATTTCAAAAATAAAGAAACCAAGGCACAGAATTTAAAATGACTCTCAAAGAGACTACTAACAAAGATGCAGAACTAGAAGTCAATAGCTGCTCATGAACTGACTTTCCAACCCAATGAACGTACTTGCACAGGTCCGCGAATTCCCACAGAGGAGAAACAGACGTCATGGTTACAGGCAGAACACCTACCCTGAACACTGCGCCCTCCTTGTAGGTAAAACACAAGCCCTGCACTCACCTCCCACCTTACATTTCTCTGAAGATTAGAACCAACTAGTTTTGTTGAGAACAGATTCCTAAGCCCCATACTGACTCCAAGTTTCCACAGAAGTGGGCTGGTAAAATGTATTTAATAAGCACTGTAGGAGATTCCTGATTGGCAAACATTATCCTGAACGTCCAGGTATAACAGCCTGGGAAGAGACCAGTGGCTAAAGAGCACAGGTGAGAGATTTCTGTGAGTGTTTCTGGCCTGCATTCCAGGTGAAACAACTCAGAAGAGGAAAAGTGCTGCATCCCTGGAGACATTATGAGAAACTCCAAACACAAGGCAGCTCAGCTGCTCTAAAATAGACACCTCTCCTCACCTTGGTGGGCTGAAACAGAGCCTAAAAACAGTCAGAACTACTCCAATGCCCAGAGAGTGGGTAAGGAATGAGTCAGACCCACAAGGCAACTGTTAGAACTGACAGAGGGAAGGAGATGAAGTTGTCATGTGCATGGTTCAAAATACCCCATAAACCAGAAAGGAAGAGTTTGGGAAGGGTTATTGGGTACAGGGGATTCAGTGGTAGTGGAGATCCTGATAATTTTTTTTTTTTTTTTTTTTTTTTTTTTTTTTACCAATAATAATGATTGCAGCACCAGGTTTGCTGAACAAAACAAAAATAAATCCATTTTCTCCTAACATTCTATTAGTATTCCTGTTTACCTCAACTTGAGATATAACAGCTTAAAAAAATACAGAGAAAGTAAATTTATATAATATGAGTGCAGAGATTTTAACAAATTTATTTTGACTCCACATCCTGAATGGTATACTATTATTTTATTTATGAAAAATTTCTTGTTTTAAAAGTGTAACAGGGGCCCCTGGCTGGTAGCACAGTGGTTAAGGTGCCAGCCTGTGAACCCAAAGGTCACAGGTTCGATTCCCCAGCCAGGGCACATAACCAGGTTGCAAACCAGGTCTCCAGTCAGGTCTGTGGCTGGAGGCAGGTGAAACGCAACCATACATTGATGTCTCTCTCCCTCTCTGCCTCTCTCCCTTCCCCTCTTTCTAAAAATAATGAAATAAAATCTTAAAAAAAAAAAAA